>SMGT01013160.1:0-27325 GCA_004794575.1 Lanistes nyassanus | reverse complement strand
AAGAACCATGCAGATATACTAAACATACAGTATCCTAAAGCCTAGCTATGCATAGCTAAATGACTGTACTTTCCCAAACTACTAGATGCACGGATGTGTTGTTCAGGACCCTGGCATGCAATATCGAGACAAAGACTGATAATCAGCAAACCTTTAAAAAACAATAGCTCAAGCATACAGTAAAAGAAGCTATAACAAGGCAAGTGGTTACACAACTAGCTGGCATCGACATGAGCAGCCTACCTACTAACAATGCAGTCTCTTCAACATTTTGCTACAACACTGAAGGTGACTTCTCCATTTCTTCAAACTGCGTTTCCCATGCAAGTTAAAATCCTGCTACACGTGGGGTAACAACACCAGGGCTTTTACAAACTTCAGATGGAGGAACAGATGATTTAATGGATTTTTGTTAATTAACTACATACATACAGCTGAGAGGAAAGAAAGACAACACCAAAAATAATCTCACACAAAATCCAACAGAAAATTTTCTCAAATAATGCACAAAATAGCAAAAGAACGAGGATTGAGAAACACTGGCCTGCCATTATAGACCTTGCACATTAATCCTTATTTCTTTGTCCTATCTTGGAGATACCCATTTGTAGCAAGTTTTTTTAAAAAAAAGGGGTGGTTGTGGAGCAGGCACAGATTTCCTTGTATTATTCAGTTTCAGCCAGGCAACAAGCTAGCATGCTCATTAGCTTGGATAATCTCTAGGTGGGGATGAAAAAAGAAATGAAGTTTCTTTGGTACTTTTCAGGGTGACTCGAGTTCTACCTCAAAAGCAAATACAATACACAAGTGATAGATAACATGTATGTGTGTTCTTTTGCATATTACTGTTCATCTTCACACCAATGTGCAAGTGTGGGGAAAAAAATCCGAGCTGTGGGCATATGAGTATGTACTTATGTTCGGTGTGGAAACAGGTAAGAGCTTTAGAAAAATTCTAGCATTTCTTTTCAGAGTCATACACAAAGGTGCCGCTTCTTAAATATACTCACGAGAAAAACAGCTTTTCAAATTCTGAGACAGTCTCTCCAATAAATGTCATAGCAGAAGAGGTAGACTACAATATTTTATTAGCATACAGACTGCATGTACCCCATGTACACAATGCCTCTCCACCTCACTCCCCACTCTTTTCCCCCTTCATAAAAACCATTTTCTCCACACTTTGTGCAAGTGGATCTTTCAACTAAGAAAAACCTCTGGCACACATCAATAACCTATGAGGGATGAGACTGTAGGCTCAAAACACCAATCGCCTTTGAAGAGAACTATTGCCTGTGATACTCTGATATCATGTAGTTCCATGGCCATAAACTCTTGGTATTTCAGTGTTCATTTTGAAAGAAATGGTCAATAGGCTACTGTGTCAGAAAACCATGGGCCGTCAGAACGTTATCCAATCATATACTTTACAGCTTAAAGAAAAGATACACCAGTTGGTGCATCTAGTTGCAGAAGCTGTTTAAAATGTGAACTGCTTTCCTGTGCTTCAACAGCAGCTGCTTGGCATGACAGGAGTACTCCATGCTTAACAACTCCACAGATAATTTTTGTCCTCTCCTTTTTCCTTCCTGAGTTATGTTTTCTAATGCTTTTATCCAACGTAAACTCTTTTCTTCCCTTAAGAAAAAGTGTCATCATCAGTCATGGTGCAGTTCTCTAACATCTACCAGCTCGGCACAAAATGTATTGGTACCTCCATGAAATATGCCATCTGACAGGCATCACAGTGGCATTTTCAGGTTCAATGAAGTACAAAGATAAAATTGCTAGCAGGTACACGACAGAAAAGTATTTGGAAGCTTAGGGTCCTTTAACCCAGATAATTCCTGCATTTTTAGGGGGCCTAAATAGCTCAGTTGGTACAGCTTTTAAATAGCAGCTGGAAAATTGCTGTTTCAAATCCTGGTGTGACCAAGGATTATTTCCTGGAGTTACACATTGTGCAAACTCGCTCCTGCTATTCCCCACACATTTAACGGCCCGTCTGCACTGGCCATCTCACTGCAGCATAGCTTAGTATAGACCTCTCCCCCTATAGTCCACTGTCCTAATATGCACCCAGTTTGCGGTGGGATGTTAAGCAACCAACCAATCTATCCTGCATTTTGAAGCGAGGCACTTCAACTACACTGTGGAAAACAGTTCTACTGTTGGGTTATTTGGCAACATCTCCATCTACATGTTTATTTTTTCATAACTTTCGAGTGACAGCCTCTTTATTCCTCCATCTTACTCTTAACTGTGGTGATGAAATCAAATATCAGCAATAAAAAATTAATCTATGAATTGGCTTCTAAACATCATGAAGATACACACTGGCTTGGCTTGGATGCTAGAAAACATGCTAAATAACTAAGTCTCATACATCTTAAATTCTGTTTCGGCTAAATATTTCATTAGACTAAATGACATCTTTTTGTAATAAACAGCAAACAATTCTCATGCAAATGGAGTCCTTAATTTTGTGTAAGTCAAACATATTGTTTATACCTGGGATCCCTGAATTTGAACTGCATAGGCATTCTTATATGCCCTTACGTCCATGAAAGCAGTCATATAGTCTGTTCATCCTGTATACTTTACCTGCACCTTTAGGTATGGACAGGAGATAAGAATGACCATGCAATCCAGCCCCGATCGTGCATTGTCATAAGGGAAGGGTAAGTTTAGACTAAATGAACCCAAGAAGCAAAATCCTAATGGGCACAAGACGTCATGGGTTGTCTCCGTCACAAAAATAGTAGTGACAGACTTTACTGAAAATATTTGAGGCTGCCAACAGTTAATCCTTCAAAGTGGTGATGTGAAGAGAAATGTATTTAATAAAGTTCAGAAATCCCAACAGTGAGCTTCTTGCAGATGTTAAGAATGCTAATGAGAAACCATCATTGTCAAGACGTTGGCTGAAGGCCAGCCCTTTCCTCCATTTGAATATGGGACTACATGTATATTCCACTTCACAGGTGAATATTTCAAATTACCCCATTTTATTAGGATTGCACCTGTAAAAGTTTAAGACATGCTATCCAAGCATGCAAAATTTTAAAAGAGCACATGGATTTTAGCCTCTGACTGCACAAGTCAACTGCGAGTCTAAATCACACCTGTCCTTGGTGGTGCCCGACAAGAAAGCCATCCTAGAGATTGTAATTTATTATCATACAACCTGGTACAGTGGTGGCAAGTAAACTGACATAAATATTTCTCCATCCCATGCAAACCACTTCTGGATCTCTACAACATTTTCACAACAGCTATGCTTGGGTCTGGCAACTCTCTTCACTACTTAGGTCTACAGCAACAACAAATTTTCTGCAAAAGGGAAAGAGATTACACCTCACAAATTATGCGCACACTGGGTCACAAAATCTAATGTTTACTGTGTGCGAGGCCTGTTTTAAATATTCACATGGTGCTGGGCAGAAACTCTGACTGAAGGAGCTAACATGATTTTCAACATCTGTTATGTCACAAATGTTTCGGAACTGTAGTTTGGGTGCCATTGCAAACTGTTAGAGTCAGAGAAGGCATCAGAACAAGAGGATTACAAAATCTTTTTTACTGCACGAAATCATTCATCCTTTTTGCGAGGTGGCGGTGTGTAGTAGGCTTGTGTTGGTCTTCGCCGCTCAGGCTGCTCTTTGCGACGGTAAGAGGGACCTGAGCCACCTCTGCGGAATTCCATAGTGGAAATTGTGCCAACACCAAATGGCTCAGTGCCAGGAAAGGGTGGAGGTGGTGGCATATCTGAAGGAATAAAACCTGGATAATACCCAGGAGGTGGCTGAGACAGAACAGGTGCACCTTGGCAAGCAGCTGGGCGTGGGTAGCCGTTGTTCTGCCAAAAAAAAACAGAAGATTTGTGTAGTTTCAGTTTGAAATCCTTAACTATATGCAACTTTTTCGTAGCATTTACCCCACTTCATAAACATTCAAAGGTTACTACATGCTTATTAAAAACCATGCCACCAGAATAAAACTCATTTTCTGGTTTTTGAAAAACAAATTCAAAGCAAATGCTTTCACATAAACTGTGAAGGATGCAGTGCCCACCTCATGTTATAAAGTTGCTCAACTCCCCATCTACCTATCTTTCATACTCAAAATCCTTACAGCTATGTATAAGGTCTGGCTGAAAAATATGTTCCAACAATACAAACCTGCAGTCCTATCCAGTTTTGCTGTGGCAAAGGGTGAATGTCTGAACTAAAAACCTCTTCTTGGTTCCCATACTCAATAAATGTCACCACCACTGTTGCACAGTTCTCTGCAACTGCCTCAATCACTGCAGGATAAAGCTGGTGAACAATAAACATTATATGTAAAGCTTAGCTCGTACCTGGCATCTGCCCAGTTCTCACTGCAGATCTGAAGAATCAACCTGTCATTCTGCACTTGCACACACATGCACACACACACACACACACTGGCACACTTGCAGGCACACACATACTGACAATTTTTTCAAAACAAAACAAAAAGGCTTTTCTCTTGCAGGCACAAAGTGTCACCATGTATTGCAATAGCACCCACATCTGCCACCATACGGCAAAACCTGCAAATACTGACTATCCCCAGGACCATGGTTTAACACATTGAACCTGAAGGGACCCGCAGGGCTAAGCAACCCCAGAGGCCGCATAGATTTACACGTTTTAAAAAAGATACCGCTTAAAAACTACCACACTCACAGTAATATATTTTACATATTTAGAAAGATATATTCTTCAGCATCACAACGGAAACAATACTTTTAGTTAAAAGTATTAAATACTAAGTATTATTGGTCCTAAATATAGTCACTTTTTCGCACACACAAGAAACGAAACACGTGTAGCCATTGTGAACGACGGAAGTAGACCTTAACTTAACCACGTTTGGCAAGCCAAAAATGTTTCCGAAACTCATTTAGACAGTGCAGGGGAAACAACAGACGATAGAGCTTTACAATGATACAAAGTTTTTCCTTCCCTTATACCGTTAAAAGCGTCGCGCAGATTTTTAAGTTGTCGCAATTTTGCTAGCAGCGCTGACGCAAGGGTCGGCAGGCTTGTCGCAATTTAGCCGAACCCAAAGGGGTCAAAGAGTTAAGGACTCATTATTTGCAGGTTTTATTTTACCATTCATGTCCATAGTATGCTCCCATGATACTTGTAAGGTTTTCTTTATCTGTCTCTTTTCAATCTGATAGTTACTAGAAACAATATCTCCAGCCAACAAATTCAACGAACCTGTTCGTCCTCCCAGTACTTGGCCAACACAGTCTGCCCAATTTGCCATGGTAAATGAGATGGCATGCCCTGAAACCAGCCAACAAAGGTAGTCATACATTCAAACATCGGGGTGGAGGGACCCAAACATTCACACAACCTTTATTTCTTTCAAAAATACAGTCAGAGCTGCCAACCTTAAAACTTAAGATCAGTAACACAAAATCAGAATTTCAGTTATTTGGAACAGAACTTCAGTAACAACCAGTCGCAATTTTATTATTTGTGTATTAAGATTATGTGTGAAACGGAATGGAAAATGATTCTTCTACCAAAGAAAAGAAATAATGTGCTTACGGCGATCAGATTTTAGACTAGGTCTTTTTTCGATGAGACGCTGGGATTTGCGTAAACACAAAACCATTTTTCTAAGCAGACGGGACTCTTGAGAAAAATTGAATTAAAAAAACAAAAGGGCAGGGACTGAAACCTCATAAATTAAGATGATGCAATCAAAAATGCTTAATTAGTCGAGTTAATAGTTTATGCCACGGGTTACTTAGCTTCTGTATTGCAAGACTGTTTTTGGGAGGGTCTTTTTTGGCCTGCTCCAAGTGGGCTTACAAAAACGCGTCACTGGAAACAGATGTTTTAACAATAAGAACAATTATTGACTATCATGGTTTGGAGGATTTTTTTTTAAAAAAAGTAAATATTTCACGTACCCTAAAGCCCTTGTGAAAAACTTGGCTTCAAATTCTCACGAGAGTTTCGCATGCTGCGCCCCCCCCCTCTCTCTGGCCTAGATTGTCACGTACCTACTCCATGACGAATGCTAAACTCAGACAAGCACAGTTCGCAACGCACGAATACTGCTTTTGAAGACGGCTTGATACACGGATACCGCTTCGTGTAATCTTCTCTGTAAAGCTGACAACCTACATGCAATTTTTTGTTAAAATCTGCCTTGACTTCATCAGCCAGCCTCTTCGCCATTTTTAGATTTTAAGAGTTTTCAAAACTAGTTCAACACACTGCTACAGGCTGAAAGGCGATCGGTTTACCGAAACCGATTGGCTGCTGACATGTGTAACCGGAGGGCTGATTGGTCAAGAGAAACATTGTCTACACCAGCTTCTGGCATGACCAATTGACATAATCAGTTTGTCTCGAAACTGACTCAAATGTATAGGCGCCAGGGAAAAAGGATGCTTTTTTTATAAACAGAATAGCAAAATCAGGCATTTCCGTAGGTCCGTAACAATAGATTGATTTCTGTAGCAGATTACGGAAATTCCGTAATAGTTGGCAGCTCTGTACAGTATCCTTCCCTAAAAAACATCCTGGCTACAAGTAGGATTCATTTACACACTAGCTACTTAACAATTCCTGCTTGGATCCCAGTTGAGACACCAAGGTTTAGACAAACGCATGCTCCAAAACATATGTTAATTTTGGTCCTAAGGTACAGTAATGGATGGTCGGGAGTCAAACCCGCATTGGTCATTCTTCCAAGGGTAACCTTGTCTCACTGTAGTCTTCTTCCAAGCAGCAGCCCCGTATCCTGTGGAGTGAGTGCACACACATGCATGGACACGCCATAACAAAGGCCATGCTATCCAAACAAAATATTCAACATACATTCAACCCTTACCTCTGACTTGTAGCCCTGACTGTGCATGGGATTCTGGTAGTCACGCCGTGGATGAGGCATAGTGTGATTTCTGTACTTGCTGTTATTGTGGTCACGAGAGTAGTCCATGGGCTGATCATTCCTGTTTGCATAGTTTCCTCCGGAGCAGTTTGAAGTCTTTTCCTTTAAAGGACCACGAGTGGCCTGCCCATCTGCCTCCCCATCCCGTGCCCCGTCAGCAAAGCGAGTCCTTCTGCTGCCACTGTCACCGTCTTGGTGGTGGTTGTTCATTGGACGGGAAGATACTTGGTTTTGTACGTTACCATCACGACCTAGCCTACTGGCCAGCCGGGGAGGAAGATTCTGTGGCCGGTGAGCTTGTCGTGCACTTGGTCCACACGAATCCTCGCTCTGGAAATCACCGCTAGTCCTCACTCTATCATGAGCATTCTTGCTGCTGGAGTTGACTTCAGCAGGCTGACTGTGTCTGGCGTCCGACTGCTGTCCTTGAGCATTTGAATCCAGGGGCTGGCCATGTCGAGTGGTCTCCAGCTTCACAGCTGTGCTTGGGCCCCTGTTCGGGGTCTCCATCTTTTTAGATTGAATCAAAGCGGAGTCATGTGATGCGCTGTTGGCACTGTTATTTGACATGCGAAAACTACCAAGGTTGTTGTCTGCCTCGTGCCTGGTGTGGTTCTGCTGCTGCTGTGCCGAGTGTGACTTCTGACTCTGTGCCACCGTAGACAACCCGCTCTGAATGTTTGTGGTATCCTGCTGTTTTTCTGCAATGAAGGGTTTGGTCTGAAATTCATGAGTCACAGGATGTTTGTAACCCAACTGTGAAAAGCGAGAGCAAAGCCTTGTTTGTAGTTTGGCCTTCCGGTCAAAAGTGTATCTTGCCTATCTTACTAGCAAGCCTATGCATGGACAGGAGATGAAACTCTCATCCAATCCAGCCTTGGAATGCTGACAGCGGTAGCCTAACACAACGATTATTCACAATGACAAACTTCATCCAAGTCAGCTCGTTCGACAGAGACCAAATCAATTTCTTATTAACACCTTGAGTTTTCGCTCCACAAAACAAGAAAAACAATATCCCACCCACATCATGCATAAACTTTTAACAAAGCTCATGTCTGAGGATGAAAGGATTCCTTAACTGCATCTGGTAAGTGAAAAACATTTGAGGAACTGAAACCAAGACACGCGCATATCAACACTGGTGGGCATGCATGTGCATATGCGGGAAATACCTCGTTTAGTGGGAATCTTGGTCTCCAGAAAGTCAAAAAGTGTGGCCGGACCACTGGGACGACTGGTAAGGCTGTCATCGTCATCTTCTTGGTCTCTTCCTCTCCGCCCCCCAGCCCCACCTCCTCTACCTCCTGGAAATAAAGAAATATTCCTCTGAGCAAGTTTGAATTCCTTGCTCCTCACACATGAAAAAAAAAAAGGTGTGCATATGTGTACGTGTGTGTTCACATATCTGTCCAAGAAATAGCTGACAGCACTTCAAAAATACTTTTGCAAAACTTCAAACAAACCTCGACCTCCACGGCGAGAACCACTGCGTTCCTCCGCATCCCCTCGACCATCATTCCTGCAATCTCGGATGCCAGCATTCGCTCCCCTGCCACTGCCACCACCACCACGGCCCTGACCACCTCCTGCATAGTTTCCATTAAGCAAGCTATCTATGGCGATGTTGACATTGCCGCCAGCTTGTCGCAGAGCGTTGCTAGCCTGGTCCGCTGAAAATCCCATGACCACTATGCGCGCCACATCACGATCTTGTACTGCTACTTTGGGTCCTCCTCCAAATGTTTTTGCTTTTCCTGTCAGTGCCTCCGCAATGGTTGCCTGCCGCTGCTGCTGGAACTCGCTGTCCTCCTCCTCCTTCTCCTGCTTGGTGACAGCCAGAGACTTGAAGTTGTCTGCAAGCAGTCACCAGGCATAATAAAACTGTTTCAACAAGTCCGCTCGCATACAGCCAGACAAGTTGTCTGCCACCACTCACCAGTAAGCAGGGGTAGACACAACAGAACTGTTTCAATAAATTGGCTCGGCGACTAACAGATATTTGAAAGTGGTTTTTTTGGGGTGGGGGGTGGGGGTTTTGTCCTTTTTAACAAATGAGTTACATTATTATGGGTGCATATACATAAACATGCAAAAGACATGCTGCTAAACTACAGGTAGCAAAAACAAAAAAAAAAAAATATGCCCACAACAGGAATTTATGCTGGTGTCTGCAGTATTTAAAAAACACTATATATACTACTATTAAAAATAATATACTAATCCTGCACTTGTCAGAATATCATACCATGTGAGATGAAGATGGTATGTATTGTGAAGAAGGCAGAAATTATTCATCAAAATTTAAATTTTTGTATAATTTCAAATATTTTTTTAATTCATCAGATTTCCAGTATTTAAACAAATTTTAGCTAATGCATCTATCACTCCCCTCATAAAACATTCAATATTTATACTTAGAATTAAACATCTGCATCTGTAAATATAGAATTTCCCAATAACAAAGAGTAATCTTATCTTATCATCTTATCTTACTAAGCAATTTTTTTAAACCAAAAAAAGCATAGTTAACAAAAAGGACCTGAACCAAGCTACACGGAATAACAGACAATCAACAGTTTCTGGGCATTACCCCTTCTTTGTTTGTGTCATCCTGACGAAAGGGTAATGCCCCCAAACTGTTGATTGTATCGTTTCCTTTGTGTGAACTTAGGTTTATTTCCAACCGGCAGTCACAATCACAAGTTTGAAGTTTTCTAAAAGCAAAGCAGCCAGCAGTTAGCAGGGACAACAGAGTGGAGCTGTGTCATGACACCAAAAGATTGGGGTAGGGAATCAAAAAACTTCCAAGTACAACAATTTCCGCTGTGAAAATAAAAGCTATATATTTTTATATAAAAGTCAGGGTGTTGCTGAACAATTTTTATTTATTAAATAAGATCCTTCAAACTCACCCTTTTTTGGAGCATCTACTGCAGAAATCTTCTTTCCAAAAGGTACAAATGGTGGAGGTCCTCCTTCTGACTGAATGCCTGCTCGTGATTGTTGAGCAAGTTTCTGTAAAAAGCAACAAATATGAGCCATTGAAATTTTTGACACACCACAATTTAAAGGTTTTCCAGCCCTATAAAATGGACGTGGTCACAAGATGGAACTTAAATGGCTCCCACCTACCTTCCATACTCTCGCCCAAATCCAATCTCCAACAAAATGAAACCATATCCAGAAAATCTTCAGGTTTCTTGTCACACTGTGGTGAGCCTGGACAACATTATCTGTTGCTACTTGTGAAAACTGTGTTTGATTAGAGTAGCGTAATGTAAGATTCAGCAACCTACTACATGCGTATACATGTATTTAAAAAAGCACAAACCCTTTTCAATTCCCAGGAGTCAGCAATGCTAGCTACGCGGCCACCCAGCACTCGGACATTCTTGTTGGTCAAGAGTAAGTAGGAGCTCTCCACATCCACTGTTCCTTCCAAAAGCAGTTTTGTACCAGGTGGTGTCGTCAAACTATCAAAAAAGAAATGACAGTTCTCCCACTCATCACCTGCAGAACCGTGAGACTGAACACTTCTTTTAAATAAATATACTCTTAAGGGCAGCTTCTAGGTTGAAAAATCATTTTTAGCATGATTTGGGCTTATAACTAATTTTGACTCTATACCCTGTCTACTTTCATTTCCTTCTGCTCTTATGTAGATCTTTGCAGTATAAATATGTTTAATTAGCATTCTGTTTAGCAGGTGTCTCAAAACTGAGGCCAAAAGTGCCTCACTCACCTAGACAATATGCTATAAAACACCTGACTCTCCTCACTCTGGAATCATGCAAAATTGCCACAAGGTGGAAGCACTTTCCCATCAAACACACACACGCACACACTAAAATCACTCATGAATGGCTATCTAGCATCATGGTTTTGGGTTTCATACAAATTTGAAGCAGTCAGTGATCGTTTGCCAAAAGCTGAAGTCAGCTGATCATAAACATGATTAACTTTTGTCATTTTGCTGCTGGCAAGTCTTAAAATTCTTATCTCTCTTGAAGATATTTAATGTTAATTTTTATTTGTGAAGTAGAAAAATATGTTGGATAATAATGCTCGTCGCCATCAAAATGTGAGGAATGGGGTCAACTGCCCCATCTTTTTTCTGCCACTCTAATCCCTGCCAAAGCATTCATTTTATCGGCAGGTTATAACATGAGCACCCTTGCTCAGACATGCTGAAGCCCCTACAGTGAGCGTGAAACGAACTGAGGAAAGGTATAAAGTATAAGAATTATAAGCAGGCTAATTCACAAATGTGCAAGACTTGAAATTACATGGAAAAAGCAAACTGAGCCAGAGCTACTCTGCATGCTTTAAGTTTTTCAGGGTTCCAAGACAAGATCAGACATTGGAAGGACAAACAAAGTGAGTCACTGCTATGCTACTCTGCATACCTCAAGTTCTTCAGGGGTTCCAAGGCAACTGCAAGACAACTTGTATGTCCATCTGTCAGCGTCATTTTCCAAAGGCGAGGTGCAACCTGTGACTCTTCGTTGTCCTTTGGTGCTGATATGTTGCGCAGTTTCTGAAGCTGTAAAACTGCTGGCCCTTGCAGCTTTAAAAGTCAACAACACAAACCCCCTCAAGCAATCAAACCTCAAACATTACAGTCTTGGTGCTGTTCAATATATCTAGCATGCACTTTGACAGCTGGGGAAGGCATCTTCACCCATCCGCCAATACAAAAGGGTTTTTTAAAGTTGTTTTGTGGGCAGTGGCAGTGGGTAATCTACTATGTGTCTCACAAAGGTGAAGTTATGTAGGTGAAATGCAGCTTACCAGATTATCAATATGTGATTATCAAGATGTGAGAGAGGAGGGAGGGAGAGTGAGGCGAGAGACCAGAAATACAACAAAGAGCTCCAACAAAGCACAAGTTACAAATTTCATGCTTTCTATGAGACAAACACTGAATGTACAGAAAGAATTTTGTTGCCTTGCATCTTGCATTACCCTAGCATGTGATCAGCAGCTAAACAGTAACCACTTGTCATCAAGACAGCAAGGACCATAAGCTGATAAATTCAAATTCCATCTCCATTGCAATTATTTACCTTGCATGTCACTAAACAGCACCTGTTTGCAAGGCCATCCGCTTGCTGCGACCTACTTAAAACATAGCCTTAGTGGCTGACTTGGCATAAAACACCACACAGCCAATCAGCATTACAAGCAGACTCGGCAAACAAGCTCAGACCCTGGCAAATAAATTCTTTTTCTTTTGTAGGCCTGCCTGATTAAGAGCGACAAACATGGAACATTTTCATTTACTCTTGCAGCTCTTCAGCCTTTTGCTGAACAACTACAAAAATGATTGTGCAGTTTGTCTGACAACAGTTAGTTTACTTACATAGTCCACTTTGCCTTTCCCACCACTCAGTTCTTCTGGCAGACATTTTCCACCTATGTCTCTCAAGTCCGCCTGCAGGAACATAAGGAAAAAACATGTTATGTCATTTGCTAAAGGAAAAGCAAAGTCTTGAACAAACTTATTGGCAAAATGTGCTTTTACATCTCAAAGATGCCATCATATTGGCCTCAGGTATGAGTATGGCCTCTCAAACTTGGTGGGGGAACTCTACAATACAGCAGGATGGGGTCGCTCTGATACATCAAGATGACCTTGGCAGGGTTGTTCTGATACCTCAGGATGACCTTGGTGGGAAAGATCTACATCAGGATGACCTTGGTGGGAAAGGCATCTACATCAGAATGACCTTGGCAGGGAAGCTCAACGATACATTAGGATGACCTTGGTGGGATGACGTTGGCAGGGTAGCTCTATCATACATCAGGATGAACTTGGCAGGGTAGTTCTATCATACATCAGGATGACATGCAGTGGATTTTATCAGACCAAATGCCACCTCCCTTATGGCTGTTCAAGGATTTTAAAACGTAAAAAAAAATTTGTACCCCTCTTCTCACTTGCCTTATTTGTTAAAACATCTAAATACTCAACAGAGCAGCTATGCTGAAACTAAGCCATGTTCTAGGCTTCTGTGATTATGATCACACATCCTGAAATTTGGTCGGACTTGGATTTTCATGTATAAAAAACATATGATGGTCTCCAGAGCCTTGAAATCCATAAGCCAAAGTTTAATTTTTCTTAAATCTGGACTGTCAAAATTTAATTTTTAAATCTTGACTGCCAAAATCTAATTATTTAAAAACATTGACATTCATATATTTACACAATATTTTTTCAAGAGTTTCCTGAAATTTTTTTCCTTTCAAAAATGATTTAAACAAAGTGATAAATTGAATCATGCTTCTTTAGCATATAAAATGCATTTCTCATAAAGAGAATATTGTTTTCCTTACATTTAATGCATTCTTGATTACAACATCCACAGAACTGTTGCCATTTTCTGCACATTGCTCCACACCATCTTCTGTAAGATGCCTGAAAAGAAAGTTTTTAGCTTATGCAACACAAAAAATATAATTCAGTTTCTTCAGTAATAGTACAGACATGCATATTTACTGCATAAAGCATGGTGATGGATTAATAAGTAACTAGAACTAATTTCAAAGGTGGGAGGCTCAGACCTGAAAATATCATGCTTTAAATTAAATGGTAGAACAATTTTGTAAATTATAGAAATCAGAAGAAAACTGCATTGATTTAAAAATACCCTCCAGAAATAAAAAGGTGTGAGGATGAATATGTCTCCACTTAACCAGAAACTAATGTTTGGAGCCCAGCAAACAAAGGAATGAATCCAGGCAGAAGGAAAGACAGAACATAGCTGAAAGATAAAAAGATAGACTTAGGTGTTTCCATTACACTAACACTCTGGTCTGGTGTGCATTAGTCAGAGAAAGACAAGGGACAGAGCAACCTAGCTTCTCTCCTGATGCTATATTGTAGACCCTGGATAACCCATTCATTATAGAACTTGATATCGCCCGAAGCGATAACGCAATTTCTATCTCACGGGGGCAAAAATTCCAATAACGATTTCTTAGCACCATTTGCTGTTTCAGTCTGTTTGGGTGTGGGGGGGGGGAGGTGCAAGCCTACGATTGCTGAGGTGCCGGTACTGATGCCGTGATGGTGTATAATTTGATTTCGTTACAAAAAGGTTAGACGCAGATGACAAAATCGTGTAAAATAGACAATATTAATTTAAGCCACACCAGTTCTTCTATTGCATTTGTTTTTTTTTAATTCTGGCTTATCTCCGAACATGTAGATACTTGACATTTTCGTTCGAGTTTTTCCCTCAGATTCAGATTGAAAAGGTTTATTGCAAATCCAGCCAAAATATGTCATCTGCAATATGGATAACATCGGGTCAGCTTAATTTATAAGAATAACAGCAAGACTGTCCACAAGAGCGGAAATACTGACTATAAAGACTGGCTGACAGTTAAACTGAACGCACTTGATGAACACGTCAGCGAAACTTACCATCCTCTTCTAAGAAGTTCATCACCCGCCATCTTCCTGGCCAAGTATAAAAGCCGTTTTCATTGGCCCTTGATGTCAATTAGGCCCGCAGAATCGAAACTACAAAATATCTGTTCAATGTTTTACGGCAAACATCTTTAAACGTGGATCTTATCAAACCCTCAGAAGGAATAACGATATAACCGCTACATGTTCTGTTTGTACATTCAATTGAATGAAAGCAACGCAGGTGCCGCCCAGTTGTTACGTAGTCCTGGATTGGACAACCTATGACCTTAAATATAGCCTGTGATAAAATGGCGGAATGGGATGACTAAACTGGGAAGCGGAACCAACACCTACAATGTGATACAGTGTTTTTGTACACCGTCCAGCGTTTAACTATTTTCAGCGTAGCGGCAATTGAAAGCGCATTCTAAAAACTTACAGTGAAGCATGGGTAATGTCTGCAAATTGTATTAGCCGATAAAAAGACAGGAGATGCCCTTTGCAGTGTGTGCACACGATTATTGGTGATACTTTGACACTGACAGTGGAGTGACACTGTGACTGTGAGCGAGTAAATCTGGCGAAAGCAATATTTGACTGGCAACACCTCGCTTGTCGAGTATACTACCACCACTTGTGTGAAAAGTAAACTACCGAAAATGGATAGAAAAGGAGATAAAAGGAACAGCATCGTAAGTATTTATGCAAGATCTTGCGTCAGGACACATGATCTTATGATCTTGAAGTTGAAAATTCAAGTCGGTGTGGTGGGAGGTGAGGGGCGGGGGCGGGGGCGGGGGCTGGAGACTTAGAATACGCCTTGCAAGTACGAAACTGCTAGTCTTTGTATCTGTGTAACTGAGACATTCAAAGTGCACATTAAGATTTCTTCAAGTATAGATGTTGTTCGTAAAGAGCTGAAGCGAATTAGTATGGCTGACACTTGATACTAATGATAGTATCAGCAGCGGCACTGAGTGTTAAGTAAATCGGAAGAATCAAGCTATTGGTTCCAGTCTTAATGCAATCACCACAGGCGAAGGAGTAAACAGAGTAATGGGCACGTAACTACAGTGGGTGTAGCAAACTTTAGGACTGTACTGTAGCCTACACAACAGAGCACAGCATTAACACAAAGGGTAAAGCATTTGGCATGGTTCCTTTCCACTTTAAACAATCAGCAACACAGCAAAAGAAAAGAAAGACATTTAGACCATGGCACTAGGCAGCTTGACCACTTTTTTTAAAAAAAAGGCTTGACTGTAAAATGTTATAAGATGGAGTTAACTGTCTTCACTTTTTAAAGGTAGTTGATTCAACTGCTGTTTGTTTTGATTTATAGACAAGCTTCTTTATTATGAGTGTTGTTCATTCACATTTGACTGACCCGTAAAAATGTAATGTATTGGACAGATTGCATTCTTTTGCACCTGGTTATTCCATGGCATTTATTGATTTAATATTGTAACTGCACACTTTAAGTCCAACTGTGAGGCGATAAACTTAGTTATAAGAAGTGGGAAGTGTCTAGTCTAATTAAGTAATTAACTAATTTTGACCAGTTTAACACACCAAGTTTTTCCCCTCTGCCAACACAGATTCGGACATGAGACATTATAGTTTGTAAAGATTTGCCAGACTGCTTACCTTTGGCTTGTTTTATAAACACAGTGTAGTAGGGATTTATGATAAATGAGCAGAGTGACTCAAGGCAGTGTTCTGTCATTTAATGATCTTAACTGATTTTGTGGTAATTTATTTTGTAAAAATATTTTTTACTAGATTAATAGATATCAACATCAACCGTGAGTCTGATTACTGTAGACCCATAGTGTGTGATTATTTCTAACACTGATAATGTTCGCTAATTCATTTGTAGTACCTTGTCTTGTCATTTGCTGTTAGGTTACTTCAGTACTATAGGAACATTTTTTTAAAAATAACACAGTGCAGTCCACTCGAATAACACAAGATGTAGGGGAGAAGAAAAAAACTGGTCATGTTAACTGATTCTTGTGTTAACCAGACCCAGGCAAATGGGAGTATGGCACTTGGTACATGGGAGGTGTGTTAACTGATGTCTCTTGTAGTGTTGTAGTTGTAGTCAGGACCTGTGTTAGCTGTGCTGCACTGTACTGTCATGCACCAGTTAAATTCCTTTAGACTTGTGCTATTTGTGTGCACATGTGCATACATGAATGTAAGTGCACATACATGTGCATATATGCATACAAAGGATGGAAGTGCACATGTGTGAACGTGCAGTCGTGAACCTTTGTGTTTTCTGTCTTCAGCTGGGCTTTGGGCTTCCCGGTAAGAGCAAGAAAAGCAAAAGCACGTCTGAAGCACGAAGAGGCCCCCAGGAGGACTACCGTGCGGGCGGCCCTAATGGAGACAGTGGCTTTGCCGATCATGTGGATGTGGATAGCATCGCTGAGTATGAAGTTAATGAACGATTTGAGAAGATGCTCGTAAGTATTTCATGTGTTTGTTCTCTTACCTCAGTGTCCCCCCCCCACACACACCCATCATGCACACAGAAGTGCATACATGCTTGAATGTGCTTGTGTGCTTGTCAGCATGCTTGTATAGGGTGTTAAAAAAAGGGGGGGCATTGTAAAAAGACCATGTAATCTGTCTCAGAGGATAAACTTAAGAAGTCAGAAGAAGCAGTTTATATGTCATATCAACAGGTGAACAGCCAAACAGGATCTGTACGGGTAATCTCTGTTCCCTACTGCTTAGTCATGTGGCATCCCTCCTGCACACCCCCCTTTCCCCTACACATACAAAACAAGGGGAATTCTTACAGGTGTTTTGTTGACTCACCTGTTCTTTATTGTTAAAAGAAAGTTGTTTCATTGCAAGAACAATGCATTTTTGTCTGGTCACAGTTAATGATTTTTTTAAATTTCGGCTTTTTAAATCATAAACCGCCCCAAAATAAGTTTAACTAAAAAAATACCTGTTAATTTTATAGGTATCTTTAAACTCACAAACAAGATCTCTGGAGTTTGCAGATCCTGGTGGGAAAGCTTTGATTAGTGATTACAGTATAATGCTAGCAGAATAGATGCTCTTAATCCCATATTATTTTGTAAAAATTGTCTCCCTCTGTCTAGGCAAGTCCCTTTCTGATTTTTCTCAGCTTTAATAGAATGTTTTAATTATTCACTTCACGTGCAAATGTTTGTGGCGGTGATGGTGCATGTAGAGAGGGTGGCCGTGGGTGCATATAAATGATGTAAGTCACTAAGTGATGAAGCGCTTTACGTGATGATGAAGAAATCATTCTTCTCTTTAAGAAGCATAGTCTTTTAAATCTTCTTTATTGCCCAGGAGGAAATATCTCTCGATCTTAATCTGATAGGAGCATGTCACATCAGTGGTTATCTTCCTACATGTGCATTCTAACGGAACCAGTAAGGGGCCTTGACTTAAGTGTGGCAGATGGTAAAGAGAGGAAGGAAAGATATGCTACACATAATTGTCCTAACACGTAACATTTGGAGTTACAGTGCAAACATTCTTGAACTAGCTCATCTTAGAGATAGTTACATGAGTTTGTGTGCCTTAAAAAGAAATGTAAAGATTAAAAAAAATGTATTACTCAAGATGGTTGCCCTCTTCAGCACTGATCTTCATACTTCAATTTTCTTATGCTACGAGCAGTTGATTGATCTGTTTATGGATGTGTATGTGGCTGGGTGGTAGTGAGTGAATGAAAGTAAGAGAAGCTTAGAAATGAAACTGAGCCAAGCGACCAAAAAAAATACATTGTTTTGAAGTATGACTTTTGAGCCCTTAACTAAGTCAACATTTTGAAGGGTGACCCCTTTCTCTAGAGGAGATGCAAAATACATGACACAGTAAACATTTTGATTGTCTAGGTCATATACAAACATGCTGTCAACATTTAGCAGTATAACCCTTTGTCTAGTAGTAGTATAGATATAAAACTTATACCAGTACGTTTAGCATTTTGAGCTTCTACCCTTTCTCTAGACAAACACAAAACACTATGAGATATAAGCTTTCTTAGTTTCTGTAGGACAGATTATAAAACATAAAGCCAACATTTTGAAGTGTAACCCTTTCTCAAGGATAGACATAAAACCCACGCAAGAGAAACACAAAGAGTACTTCACTTACAATAACGCTAACAGAGAAGGAAAAAAGGACTAAGAGATAGAAGTCATTTAGATCTGTATCACTCCCCACACCCAGATTTTAAAAATTGATGTGGGTGGTTTTTTTTTTAATATATTGACTTGTGACAGAATTAAGCAGATGGAGAAAACACCTTTGTAGGGAATAGAATCACGGTCTCTTTCCACCTGAGAACAAACTTTTTTCTTTTAATTCTTCTGTTACTCGGTTCCTGCACAGAGTCTGTGAAATACAAGATAACCATGAAGCTGTGAGGTGATACCACAGGTCCCCGCCCACCTCCCACCACCACTTGATGAGCCAAGTTGTAGTGAAAGGTCCCTTGATTTCTGCCCATTCTTTCATTGAATGCTAATGAGCACCCAGTTTACTGAGGGTATCCAAGGAACCATGGTTTAGTCAGTTACGTTTAGGATTGTTCGCTTTCAAGTTTGGCTTGTGTCGACATTTCATGTTGGGAGTTTCCTTTATCTATGTAACTGTCTTATACATTATGTACTAGCCATGTTGTATGATTCGCTGCTCAGTTCCCAAATCCCACTCTCATTATTGGTTTTGTAACACTAGTCACGTATGATCTTTGGATGTGAAATTTCCAATGGACGATGTTGAGACATTGATATATTTGAATGGCTGACCTGTGGGAGTCTTTTGCCATGTATTGGGAGCTTGACATATATTTGAATGGCTGACTTACTCAAGCTTGAGGTAGCCTGTGGGAGTGTAAAATGAAGCTGCCTGCCTTGGGGTGTAAGATGAATCAGCATCAAGGCATGTCGCCATGTTTATTTCAGTCCCCCCTTGCCTTCATCTGACTGCTGTAGACTCATAAATCTGTCCTTCACATGCAAAGGGTCTGAAGGTATCTGGGCAGTGCAGTTCCTGCCAGCACGTCTTGCCTTAGGATGGATGTGTGCTGACTAGTTTCACATTGATGAACAGAAGGCGCTTACGGAAGTTCAGCAAGCCAGGCTTATGTTACTGTTTTCGCCAGAGTTCAATTTATTTGTTCTTGGCTTTAAGTTTAAGCAGATGACATAATGCAAGACAGTGGTAATGATTTAAAAATAAAGTTCCTTGGCAGTTGAAAAACCAGGATTCATTTGTTTTGCAACAAGCTGGCCACTAGAGCTATACCCAGCAAGTAGCCAACCCTGTAAACCTATAAAAAGGTGTGACATGCAGAACCAGCATATGTGTGCCAGAGCCAAGATCTAAACCCACATCCCACATTTCTAACTTGCTTGGCAGCTACTAAACTTTGTGCCACCTGACCAGTTTGAAAAATCAGGAAGCATTTGCCAGGCTAGCCACAGAAAACGCATTTGCCAAGCTAACCACAAAAAAAGCATTTGCCTAGCTAGCCACAGAAAAAAAGCAGCTGTCAAGCTAGCCACAGAAAAAGCAGCTGCCAAGCTAGCCACAGAAAAAGCATTTTGCAAAGCTAGCCACAGAAAAAAGCAGCTGCTAAGCTAGCTATAGAAAAAGTAACAATTGCTGCGCGGGTAATGTAGTCTGGAGGTCCAGCATGATGGTGCCAGATCCAGAGCTGGTACTGATAATGCCAGACACCTTTAACTCCCAAACACTCCAAAGATACTTTGCTGCATGTCATCCAGAACCATCAGGGGCAAAGGTTTCAGAGTCAGACTGCAGCTGCTATCAGCAATATGAGAAGACTTTATAGGGGGTGAAGAAATACACCTTTAGCAAGGATTGGGGTCATTGTAACATTGTTACATTCTTCCCTCTCAGTGGCTGGTGCTTGCATAGCAGACTTAGAAAAGATTTTTTGGCGCAGTATTCTTGGAAGTTTTAGCTGCTTGTTGTATCCTGTATAAGGTTGCTTGAGGATAAAGTAGTATTTTCTTTAAATATGCGGTACTGATAATTACAGTAGAAGACCTTCAGCTAGGGCAGACAAGTACAGTAATGTTCATAGATTATTAATGTTGAATGGGTTGTAGAGTGCTTCATTTCTTTCTTTTTTTAGTTAAAACGTGCTTGACATTTGACACATGTAAGTTCTGTACTCCCCATGATGGCTTTAGATAAAAGGGTCAAGCAGTACTAACACAGTTTTACCAGTCTCCCCATCCGAGCTCACTTAGCCGGTCTGGATGGAACCTGAAGTATGTGAAGTGGTTTTCAATAGTTTCATGAGCTGATCAGCCAGAATAGCCAGGAAGGGTCACACAGTTCAGGCATTTCCTAAATCTCCTCATGCAAGGAAATATGTTATGGTCTTTGCTGTGCTGCACATTTCAATGTCAGGACTTAATACTTCTTCAGTGTCGGTGCATTGTCAAATCCAGTCCTTGCCATGATGTGGCCTAGCTGCTTGGGGGAACTTGGGGTGGTCACTTCTAGCATCAGGAGTTTTAGAGGGACATTGAAACTGAAGTGAAAGCCCTTAAATTCTGATGGGATAACATGAATTCTCCCATGCTCATATTGTCTCTTGTGAAGCAGCCAACAAATGATAACTGAAATGCCAGGCACATTATAGCAGTAATGGAGCAGATATAGATGCAGTTTCAAAATACACTTTAGTATTTTAGTACAGCAAGTAGTTGTCCAGTCTGTTTTCATACTCACAGTTCAGTACAAGCATGGTTCGGGTTTGAAAATACATATCTGGCTTTCTTTTTTTCTTTCACACACTGGAAGTTGTCTGGTCTGAACATTGCATGTAAGCAGGAAACCTGAGCGATGTTGATAAGAGAGAGTTTTTAAAGACAGTTTACTGATATTATGATAAGATCAGTTTTATAGCATTCTTAAAGTAACAGCTGTGGCAGAGACCACTTGATTTATTGATGGGGAGCTCTCCGAGTCCTTCTTTCCTTTGCTACACCCATTTTCAAATTCAGTTTTCCTATTTTTTTTTTCTTTCATCAACATGTCAAGGTGGATCTGTCTGCCTGCCTGTTTGTAGCTATTACACAATGATAAATCTGGCACTCTAATCACTTGAAAATATCCTTCAATGAAGATGCTTGCTGCTTGCATTGTTGCACACAAGAGCCTGGATATTTTGGTGCTGATGAGGTTGCTTGTACCTAAAGCCCAGATATTTTACTGCTGATGGCTATTATTTCTACTGGGAACCCAGATATTTTGCTAATTTTAACTGTTTCGTTTAGTTGAGCCCAAATATATTGCTGGTGACAGCTGTTGCTTCTACTGGGAGCCCATATATTTTAGTGATAATGGCTATAGTGTTATCTCTACTGGGAGCCCAGATATTTTTTAAATGTTGATGAGTGTTGCTTCTGCTGCAGCAGCAATGTTGTGGATAAATTTTGCCAAGAACAGTCAATCCATTGAGACTGCAGAATATTAAGATTTCACCTCAGCTTAAGGAACTACAGGTGGCCAGACATTTTGATTTGATAAATGCTTTCTCAAATAGGCTTCTTCAAGATCCCGTGAAAGCTCAGGTCTCTTATTGGGTAATGTGAGAGAGTCAAACGTCAGTTGTCTGCCTGGAACAATCCCGTTTCTTTGTGTGGCTGACAGGAGAAGATATAATCAGTGCAGAGGATAAATTTTCAATTTCAGATCATTGAGAATCTATTTCAACTTGGGGAATCAACTGTTTTAAAAATATTATAAATGTGACAGCTACTTTAAAAAGTGATAAAGTAGTGGATGGGGAATAATAGTGAATGCTTGAAGATGTTTGCACAGACATACACGTGCACAGGAAATTTAGAAATCTCAGGTGGCATCATCTGAGAGAATCTGAACAAAGATTTTTAGGCCCAGCCCTTAAGAGAGAGAGAGAGAGAGAACCCCACACTTTTAAAAAAAAAGTGTACATGGATAACATTATGATGTATGGTGAATCGGTATGAGACCACAGGTTTTATCATCATGCTTTTAAATTTGATAATACAAATGGTGGTGTTTATCAGGACTTGTAACAATGATAAAGAATATTTATTGTGCAGGACGACATGAACTTGACGGAAGAAAAGAAGGCCCCGTTGAGAGCCAGAGATGTGAGCTTCAAGCGGAACATGCTAAGCATGCACTTCAAGGGTGCAGCCAAGGTAAGATTTATGCTCTGCACAGCAGGGGATCGGAGAAAAGTTGCAAGAGACATCCTTTGTTAATGTTAGAAATCTTGGAGAACTTCAGATTTGATGTCTGACTAAATTCTGCCTGGCTCATTGCCAGGCCAGCTTACTAAGAGTGGTTCTCGGTAGCCGCAAAGCTACAAGTCATTTTTGCATATTTCTAGTTATTGCCAACTTTTGAACCTTTCTAAAAGTTAAAACAAGGGAACTGGAAAATTTAAGACATGTTTTTCCTCTAAGCGGCAGTCACCTGTTTTTCTTGTAACTTTTGAACCACCAAACTCTTAATGCGAGTTTTTGTCATTGTAGATTTGTGTTTTGTGTTATATTTTAATTGTTCTGTTACATGCATATTTTAACTGTTCTATGTATATTTTAAATGTTTTGTGACTTGTATATTTAAGTGTTCTGTGATATGTCTATTTTAACTGCTCTATTATAAGTATATTTAAGTGTTTTGTTATGTATATTTTAAGTGTTTCGTGACATATATTTGAATTATTTTATGGATGTTAAGTAATGCACTGCTTGGATAAACTGTCTAATCTTAGTGTAAAAATTTGTTTGATCATTGGTCAGCATTACAATTTTGCATGAAATAGTTATGCAACCTATGCACCTGTGTTTATGCCAAACCAACGTAGCCACGAGGTGGAGAGCTGGACACCCCACAGGCTTTCACAAATGAGCTTCGTAATCCAGATCTCAAGGGAGATAAACGATTGAAAGTACTAGAGTCGCTGAGAGTATCACTTACAAGCAATCCTGTCAGGTTGGTTCATTCAATACATGTATAAGATGACTCCTCCTCCTTCCTTTTTCTCCTCTCTCTGTCTCTCCCTTTTCCTCCTCCTCTCTCTCCTTTTCCTCCTTCTCCTCTCTCTCTCTTCATTTTCCTTCTCCTCTCTCTCTCTTTATCTCCCTTTTCCTTCTTCTCCTCTCTCTCTCCCTTTTCCTTCTTCTCCCTCTCTCTGTCTCTAGTCTCAGATCTATGGCCTAAACTGGAAACCTCCACTCTGTTTCTCCACACTATCAAATAAACATGCTTAAGGTTCTGATCTGTTTTGTTCCTTTCCATAACTTATTTGGGGGTGGGTGGGTGGTAATTATGTGTAGTTTACACTGACCTCAACATCTGAAGATTTGTGACAAAAGGTGTATTTTGTAACCGTGAGGATCATAACAGAATTTGATAGCTGTAAATCATATGATGGTACTAAACTAAAAGTAATTTCATTGTGTGACAAAAGTAGGCGTCTGCCTTTTTGTAAAACGATCAAAGAGAGAACATCTTATCTAAAAATGCCTTGGGGAAGATTTTTCTTGATTTTTTTTTATTCTACAGTTGGGTGATTGACTTTGGAGAAAAAGGGCTGAATGCAATATTAAAAAATCTGACATACTGCTGTGATTAGTGAGTATTTGCATCTTTCTACTGGCTTAATCATGGACAGTTAATTATTTTCGTTTGCCTATTTTCTATTGGATAATTGTTAGATGACATTGTTAATGACATTATCATTCACTGTTCCGCATGTGCAGAAAAAGAGATTATTCTTGCTGAGCCTGATGTTAAGGCTAGTTATAACTAATAAGGGATAAATCAAAATGATGCTTGGGGTTACCATGTTTTTTAATGTCTTTGTGTTTAAAAATAATGGACATTTTTATTTAACAAATTTTTGAAGTTGAAAGTGTCAGTAATTAGTTTCCAAACTAATAGTTAAATTATTAATTGACTATTGCTAGAACTTGCATTTTCACAAGAAATCCAGTTTCCCTGTTGTCAGTCAGCTCTGTAGAATCGCAGACCTCTTTGGCCATCCCAGCACCAGTTTCTGTTACTCAGTGTTACATGATCAGGCCTTTGGTTGTCCACCTCAGCGTTACTTCATCTCATAGTCATAACGGGAGTCAGCAAGTTTCAGGCTAAGATCTGTGGAATAGTCATAACACTGGCCTTTATTTATTATTATTTTTTTGAGCTTTTTCATGTTATTATACACATGTACAATTTGTATGTGAACCTGAAACTAAGTGATGAGGTGGAGGGGGGAGGGTTTGTGTGTTTGTGCATTTGCAAGGAGGCATTGACTTATTTCAAGTGTTTGGTACATGTACTTGCAGCAAAACAGAGAGAAGGAGTACATACGAGTGTGTCCGATGCCTGAAAGCTTTTATGAACAACAAAGTGAGCAAACTGTTTTACAAACAGAATTTTATTAAATGTCTGTCCTGCACTGCTGTGCTGCTGCTTCAGTTTCAGAGCTGCAATGTTGCCTGTGCTAACTTGTTTGATGCTTAAGTAAATAGTGATGAGTCTGCATTGATTTGAATCGTCTCTAGAGCTAGCCTCTGATGTTGAGAAGGGCTGAACTAGGGCTACAAACCAAATTCTGTGCTGTTGCAGTCTAGGTGGAAGATTTTCATTAATGTGCAAGACTACGGAACGAAAAAAGAGAATAGGCAGAAATGGGGGTGGTGGTGGGGGGTGGGGTATGTCACTCAGCTTTGTGTCTAAGTAATTAGGACTTGAAAGCAAAGCTGCTGCTTTTAGGCAGGAACAGACCAGGCAGATTGAAAGATAAATAGCCACAGCCTTTGACAGAAAAGGTAGGTCGTGGTAGAAACAAGGTGTCTGAGGGAGCACTTGCTCTGCGACATTTCGCTGACAGTAACACAGCGTGTTGGAAGTGGGCATACATGAGCCCATTAAGAATTTCTGGTCACATCCCAAGAGGAGGGAGGAGGGAGTGAGGGTGGGATAGTTGGCAAAATGTTAAATGACTTATGAAATATATGCTTCCTATATGGCAGTTTTTCACTTTTTTAAAGAATAATCTGGCACACTATTAGTATTACTATTACAAAAATTGCTGCACATCCTTTGTGTTTGTGTATGGCCCATTGGTTGCTAATGGCCTAGCAGTAAAACTGACAGCATGCATTGTCAAGTGTATACGTATGTGTGTGTGCGCTTGGTGTTCCAGTATGGGCTAAAGCAGATTCTGAACCATGAGGAAGCATGCACCATCTTGTCCAGAACTGTAGACCCTTCCGACCCTCCCACAATGTTGGAAGCCATCCGAATATTGGCTGCTCTGTGTCTTGTGCCACCCAATGGGTGAGTTCAGATGAGATGTAAAAACATATATATTTCCAGGACTTCTTTAAAAAAAAACACTGCCTATCTCATGGGCAGTCAAGACCTGAAAATAACCAGCATCATAATTTTCCTAGGACTTCTGTTATGATTCTTTGGTCTGGGTCAAAAATATTGTTGGAAGGTTTGGGAAACTTTTTTCTTTTAACTGTTGCTCATTAGTTTAGGAGAGTGGTGGGGGGGGGGGGAGGGTGCAAAAAGATAGTTGAAAGTACAAGCGCATTTTGACTAACATGTCGTTGTAGAAGTCTTTTAAAATAATGTACAAGATAAAGAAAACATCGCTGTTTAGTCTGAAATGCTGTTATTTTGCACAGTGCTGCTATGTTCATTGATAAAGGCAATTCTCAGTTTTGATAAAATTAGAGAAAAAAATTATGGTGACTTTAGCTGCTGGCTTAGCAATGCTGATTCGGTCGTCATACCCTTCAACCTAGCCTACCCACCCACCTACTGTCACCCAAGTATCTACTCACACTTCCTCAGACTAGCTTACCAAAGGTGTCTACAAATCAGAAGAGTGCTGAATTCGGCTGTTTATAAGAAGGGGAGACAACTGCTGTAGGTGGGGGAGATACTTCTTCCAGCTAAGAAGTGTTCTGGGTGTTGTGGATTGTGAATAGAATCTAGACTGTCTCTGTTTATAAGGAAACAGCAGCAAAACATAAAATATTCTGTGCTTATTGTCTAATGTAACACTGTAAATTAAAACTATTACTTTTTTTAAACCCGAGTTTGAAAAAGGATTTAAAACATAAGAGAGAGAGAGAAGTGCAGAGAGAGTATGTTCATGTAACTTTGCTTATACAGTCATGAGTGTGTTTGTAAATATAAGTGTGTATACATGTTAGAGTGAACATGTATATTTACATATATATATATATACACACATATGTCTTTACAGTCATGAGTGTGTAAATATAAGTGTGTATACATGTATATTTACCTATATATATACATACATATGTCTTTACAGTCATGAGAAGGCCCTAGAAGGCATCACAGTGTGTGGTGAGATTCGGGGTCAGGATCGATTTGTACCAATCATCTGTGGAATGGGCATGAGGGACAACCCTGCCATGCAGGTAACCTGACATTCCGTGAAATCCTCTCCATTCCTATGTGCAGACATGGCTGTAGGAGATTGGGGGAGGGAATGATTGATGTGAGAACGTTTGGATGACCACAGTTGTAGTGAAAGAGGATCTTTTCTGACAGGGTACCCTACAGGCTGGTTACTGGCATTTAAATAGTTGGAGAGAACAAAAGGAAAGTCTCGGTGCATAAACCTGCAACAAGAAGACTGCTAACCAGGCTGTTCAGATCTTGGTAAAATGAATAATGTGAAAGTTTGTTATGGGTGATTGTTGCAGGTGGCTTGTGTACAGCTAGCTAATGCAATTATTAGCACACCAGATGACCTTGACCTGCGCTTACATCTTCGAAATGAAATTATGAGAACAGGGATGAACGGGCTTCTATCAGTAAGTACTTCTGTCGGCACATTTGCACCCTCATTTATGCCAGTTGGAAAGTAGC
>SMGT01013159.1:57912-82468 GCA_004794575.1 Lanistes nyassanus | reverse complement strand
CCCCCCCCCCCCCCCACCGCCCTCTTGTCACAGCTCTTCAAAACAAAAATCACCCACCCAACCCAAGCAAGGCAGAATGCATTGCACACAAACTGCCAAATAAATTGATGGCTCCAACCACTCCACCTTCTCTTTGACCTACTTTTGACCACCCGGAGGTGCAAGCGGTTTTAAGATGACCATGACAAAATCGTGCTTGTTGGCCATATTCCCTGATGATGTTTCCAAAGAATGTTTGTCGTATCGTCCCATTTTGTTGCAAAGGCAAAGAGCAGACCTGCTTAATAGTTGATGGACTCCCTATATATGTCAATGACAAGCGAAGGAAGAAAAACATGCAATAGAAAAACCAATCCAGGCTACACAGAGTAGGTCTAGACAACAATGATCAAATAGCTCTGAAATTTCAATGGTTGTAGAGAATTGTTAAATGTTCAGGAAGATTTGATAATTTCCAGCTCGCCTTGCTGCAGATATAAAGCTCATAAAAAAAGTTTTATTCTGCAGTATCAATGTTTAGCTGGTGATGTGGTCGATTGCAAGCGTTGATCCAATCCAGACATTTTTCTCAGTTGCTAGGGTTGGTTGTCTTCTTGCACCTTCTGTTGGGCTGTGCATGTGCCGAGGGGCCCTTACCAGGTTTGGGTGGGTGTTGTTGTTTTGAAGGGGTGCAATAAGGATTTGCTTTACAAGTAATAAAGCACTTTATATCATGGTAAGTAATGTTAAACACAAATTTAGAAAAAAAGTAGGTCTTTTTCCAAGCTCAGAAAGCAGTGATAATATACAGTTCAAAGATGGTGAAAGTATACGACCAGTGACATATGGAGGTTATTATACTTTACTTTGTGCATACAATAACAACATTCGACATCTAATGTTAAGTAATATTTAAAATGTTTCAATAAACATTCTTTAAGAATATTTAAGTCCCAAAATTTATCTTTCAGAAAAGCAGTTTCTGGTGCATGGACCATCAAACAAAAAAAATCATTCAGTTTCTCTCTCCTTCTGAGAGAGAGACAAAGACATGTACAAAGAGAGACACAGAAAACCAAGCAAGGTCAAAAATGATCTGTTGTTTGGAGAATAGCTTTCATCTCTTTGAAATACAAGATTTAAAGGGAGAGGATGGAGGTTGAAACCGAAGTACTAATAATAGATCTCTTTATGGAAAAGTCATTTTATGGATGAAAGCTCCTGTAGGCTTGGATTTGGGGGGTTTAAAAATTTTGATAACAACCACTGAGTGGAGCGACTACAACACCTTCCAATCAGAGCAGCAAAACAGCAGTTCAAGAGACATGCAGTTTTGGTACTCCATCGTCAAAATGGTAGGGGAAGGGGGAGTCAACAAAACAGCTGGCTGAAGACCCAGCTAAATTTACAGTCTAATGACCAGGAAGCATGTGCACATGCATATCATGATGTTGATATGCACCTTGCTGTTGACTGCACATCGAAAGATGCCCAGTATTTCAGGAAATAACCTTTTTTAAAATATATCTTTGGTAATTCAGCGTGCCAGTCATGGCTTCTTTAGTGGACATACAAGGTTTGCTTTTTGTTAGTGTTGGATCAGAAGGTATGTGCTAGTTGGGGGTTTATATGTTGCTCTTTTTTTCGACCAGAATGAAACCTGAAAGTGTATTATTATATATGTTAAACATAGTTTAAGATACTGTGAATGTGTGCTATATAAAGCAATATTCATTAATGGATTATAGTTTGAATAATAAAAGTGGTTGTCATTACATCTACTGTTGCAGATGAAATGCATTGGTATGATGGGGTTGCTTATCCAGATTCATTGTCAAGCTTTTGGAGCAGTGTCAATAGAACTATTCATTTTACAAGTTTGTCACAGCAAGTCATCAGAGAAGCAGTGGCATCTGGGAAGGAGTTTCTTCCACAAGCTGATGCAATAGCAAAGGCAGTTTGTAATCCGGACACCAGTCAGCACCATACAGCAGAGCACTACCTGCTACAAATAGAAAGTGTCATGTCCAGTCTCAGATTACAACTGCTTGACTCTGATCTTCGTAATCCAGACCCTGATCGTGTGTCACAGGCAAGTAATAGATTTTTTTTATGAGTAACAACGCCTAGGTAATGATCTAATTTGTTCTTTTTCTGGTGGAAGGAGAGGAGTAGTATTGGTGATTTTGGTGGCAGACCTAAATTTGACGATGCAGGGAATCATTTCAGAACATTTTCAGGGTTTTACATTTTGTATAATGTATAAGCCCATGAAACCTCAATCAGTACTCTCACACCAGTAAAATCTATACCCACCCCACCCTCCACCCCCATGCCAAATTCAGACAAAGCCTGTTAATTTAAATATGGTCAATGGATACACTGTCAAACTATTTTTTTACATGCAGCCATATGGTCACTGATTTTTTTCTGCATAATAAATAGTACTGTATGAAAAGATTGAACTGTATGCAATCCTTTGACAGTTCCTCAATTCAGCACCTTCACCATTTGTTGAGCAATGTTCTAAATCCTGTCCTACCTCTGACAAAACTCCAACTTCATTCCAAGCCTAACCCTTACCCTGTTTATAATCCCACCCTCAAAGCCCAAAACCAAATCCAAATACAAACCCTAAATCTATCACCTAAAATGGATCAAATTGAAGAAAGGGAAAGGGTGGTAAACACACACACACATACACCAGCTTGGATTTGTATCAGTAGCAAGGCTTCTACCACAAGATCGAACAAAGTTTTTGTGATTGCAGTGCACCTTATAATTGATCAGGACATTACAGAATAATATAACAGTATGGATGGCCCCAGATCACATAGACTTGTATAGCATACATAGCTCATTGTCAGAAACCAGACTACCAAACCAAAACTTTCCTCTCTCTTTAATTTAGTTATTGATAGTGTGTGTATGTTTCAATGCATGTTCGTGTTTGAAATTTGTTAGATGCCTCAGTCAGCCTGAAAGAAACACAAGCGTGGATCTATTTCCATGTTTTACTTCAAAACAATACGAAATATAAATAACCCCACACACGCTGATCAGTTACACATTCCAAAAGGAGGTTCTTGGTCCATAAAATGAGTACTGTTCCTTTACAGTTCTGCACGTACAAGATGCAATAACTCTAGTATCTACAGTTCACTCCTAAATGTTAGTGCCAGACAGGTGAGGATACTGAAGACGGTGGTGAAATTGCAGGCTGCGATGTAGTTGAAGATGGCGATGATGTGTAGACGGGCAATGATACTGAAGATGGCGGTGAAATTGAAGACGTGATGTTGTGAAAGATGACGATATGTAGACAGGCGATGATACGACCCACTGGTCCAGTCGTGGCTGACAAATATTTAACGAAAGTTCTTTTCAACGCAATCCAATATTTCAACGTTTCGTCAATGTAACAATTCAATCTCTGTTTACTTGCAGTCATAAGTTGAGGTTTCATGTACACTCAGACAAGAGTATTAACCTCTGTGCAACTTGTGTTCTTTGTTGTTTGGCTTTCTGGAATCAGGGACAAACTCAGCAAATCCACGGATTCCTACATGGTCTATATGTGGTCTCCTTAGCACTACTGTCTGTAAGCCCTTGATGCTCTAGCGGACGCGAACTCAGTCTTCTACTTGTAATTACCAGAGGTCGACTCTGCAGTAGTTACTCGAAATGTATATCCTCTCGGGGAAATACATTAAACAACAGAACTCCAATTCTGTTACTTCGGGTTCCAGTTCTTGGACTTGAAACATATCACTATACTTCGAGTTTGTTGCTATAAGGCTCTGTCACCTTTGATAGCCGACCACGGGCTTGCTAATATCAACAGTTTTTGAAGTTACTTCCTGGTGTAAAATAATGGACAAGCAAAGTTTGGGGTACTGCCGGCCCTAATATACTATCTGGTCACGTGATATCTAAATCCCATAATATTTGGTTGTTCAAGAACTTTCTAGAAGGTTTGTTTCTACTGATTCAGCAATTTTTGTGCCTACGCAGTACCTTTTGTTCTCAAAGTCACAGTGAAACACAGGAAGACCTCGTACTTGCGGAAAAGAAAAGTTGTTAAGTTACTTTTGAAAGTCTGTAGTGATGGGGAGTGGCGAATGTTGTGGGGAAGTGAGTTCCATTGGGTGGATGCCGAGAAGGTGAACATGCGCTGTCCATATGTTTTTGTCCTGATGCGGGGTACTGAGAGAATGCGATCATCGGAAGAGGAGCGGAGCTGTCTCGCTGGAGTGTATAGATTGTAAGAAGCTCTGAAAAGTAGATGGGGCATGCACCGGTGAAGAAATTGAAACAGAGAGTAGACAACTTGTAGTCGATGTGAGCCTGAATGGGGAGCCAGTGCAGAGTGCGGAGGAGAGGTGTGGCATGGTCTGTTTTGCGCGCTTTCAGGACAAGGCGAGCGGCCGAGTTTTGAAGTTTCTGTAACTTCTGTAGCAGATACAGAGGACAGCCAGCTAGCAAGGAATTGCAGTAGTCGAGTTTAGACAGAACGTACGCACATACAAATGTGTTTGCAACCTGATCGGACAGAAGGTGCCGGAAGCTGCTGATTTTTCAGAATAAGTGGATCTGCAGATGTTGGAAATGTGTTTGTCAAGTGTCATGTTAGAGGTAATAATAACACCTAGATTTCTTGCAGAGTTGGTGAAAGGGATGTCGACATCACCAGTCTGAACTGCTGTGGGATATTCTGTCACTCCAGCATTTCTTTTACTGAAGAGAAGAGCCTCTGTTTTTTCGTCGTTCAACTTTAGTCTGTTGTGGACCATCCATGCTTTGACACCGGATATGCAAGTCTGCATGGTCATGATGCTGGCATGTACATCAGCTGAAGGACAAGAACTGTATAATTGGGTGTCGTCTGCATAGGACTGGGTGGAGACCGTGTGAGAATGAATGAGTGTTGATAGTGGTTTGATGTATAGGATGAAAAGGATAGGGCCCAGGACAGATCCCTGAGGGACTCCGAGAGACAATGCTGATGGGGGTGACAATTGGTCAGTGACAAGTACAGAGAGGCAGGACTGGAACCACGCCAGCGCCGACCCACAGATGCCGTATACATCATGGAGACGATTGAGGAAGATGGTATGGTCGATCGTATCAAATGCTGTGATAAGATCAAGGAGGGTCAGAAAAGACACATCGCCTCCATCCAGAGCAGACAAAATGTCGTTGACAACTCTAGTAAGAGCTGTTTCCGTGCTGTGGAATGGCCGATATGCTGACTGGGAGTGAGAGATAAGGTCATTTGAGTTGAGGTAGGCGAGAAGTTGATTTAGAACGACCCTTTCAACCACTTTTGAGAGGAAGGGTAGGTTGGAAACTGGGCGGTAGTTCTTGAGGGTGTTTGCGTCAAGGGTGGGTTTCTTGAGGAGAGGCTTGACTATTGCAGCTTTGAACAGCGATGGAAAGACTCCTGATGACAGACTGTGGTTTACGATCTGAGTGAGAGTTGGGAGCAGAACATCCAGGCAGTCCAGGAGAAGGTGGGTTGGTATGGGGTCTAGAGGGCAGGTAGTAGGTTTAGATTTTAATATGACAGCCTTGAGATCTGACTGAGATATGGGCTGGAGAGATTGAAATGAACAACATGGCAGGTTGTCAGCAAGGGTTGGAGGTCCACAGTGTAGCACCATCTCATCCAGCTCAGCTCGAATAGCCGCGACTTTGCGGAGGAAGTACTGAGAGAAAGCCTCGGGTAGCTGTGTGACAGGAACGTCAGTGGGTAGTGCTGGTGATTTCTTGTTTCTACCTGTTAGTTTGTTACAGATTTCAAAAAGCTTTTTGGTTGAGGAATAGTTGAAAAACTGTGCTTGAAAGAAGGATTTTTTAGCTTCAAAAACTAGCTTGGAAACAGAGTGTTTTGCTGCAAGATATAGTTGTCTGTGTATGGTGAGGCGTGATCTCAGCCAGAGCCGTTCTGCGTGACGGCACCCACGCTTAGCCTGACGCAATTCGTCATGGATGGTCGGGTACCAGGGGGCTGCCTTTAGCGGGTGTACTCGACAGCGCCGGGCAGGAGCGTGTGTATCGAGCGCTTTACGAAGGGCTTTATCAAGCTCAGCAATCGTGAGAGGACCGCACAACATGTTCTGTAGATGTGGGATACGTGTGGGATCCCTGAGGGAACGCGGGACAAACCCTCAAGGATCCCTCACCTATCCCACTCGGACATATGAGGGATATGCATGGGATACATTGGGGAACTTCAGACAAACCCTGAGGGATCCCATGGCTCTCCCACTGGGTTTCACAAGCTCCCTGAGGGATCCCACACCTCTCCCACTGGGATTCCAAGGCTCCCTGAGGGATCCCATCCTTATCCCACAACTTTCCCACTGGGATTCCACTTGCACTCACGATTGATTCCCAGTTATTGCCCACTAAGTTTTCCCAGGTTTCCCATAGCAAACTATTTAGGATTAGTGGTAACAATTAATGGCCGATCAGGGTGGGTCATGTAAAACAGCAAGTTTGGTTTATTTTCTAGGATTGTTTATTTTTTCAAACCGCAAATCAAAACGGCAAGAAGAGGGGTTCCTTGTCAGAATTGTCACTGCTAAAATGTACAGCATGAATCAACACATTTCCACAAAAGTTAACTGTATCCACAGTATCTGTTCAAATCCAACAAATCAATTTAAGGATACTGTACAGGGAAAAAGTGACATTTGTGTTCATTTATGCTGCTTTAGCTGAGAAGTAATACAGCACATACAGACTTGAAATCTCTGGAAATCTATTTAAAAAATATTCCTGATGTTTATGTATATTAAGTTGTTAGAACATTTATGCATACAGAGTAACAATTAGGACCAGTAATTAAGACACTGTAGCTGCAAAACCCAGAACTGGTTAAAAAAAACAAATTTATTGTGCAACAAATCAACCTTGGAAAAGATCAGAATCCCAGTTAGATGCAAATAGATTCATTTACAGTAAAAAAAAATAAAATCTGTTATTCACACACACTCCGCATGCACACACATACACGTGCACAGTCACAGAGAAGAAACCATTCTATGAGCAGACGAGGAATAAATTAAAATAAGTATGAAAGTGGTGTCAGTCACAAAACTTTCAACCTGGCCTGATAAGACAAAACCTCTTTATGCTGAAATTCAGAAATTCCATGACAGAAACTATCTCCTGCAAACGCTCTTTCTTAATGTGAACTGTCTGTGAACAGTGTTTGTGAAATGTGATTCTGTCCTGTTTGGATTATGGTTATTACCCAAGTATTTTCCATGTTGTATAATTTTGGCGGATAACAGACTGGCACCGGAATATTGTCCTGTATAGCGACTGTGCCGTACAACATTTTACTTCCCCAATCATTCCTTCACTCACACATCACACATTCTAATTCTTAACCTTCTATAGCTCAATAAATGTGTTTACTATCTGGACGTGTCCTTTTGCATGAAAAGGGGGTTAGCTAGACACTTTGGGTCCTTGTACCTTCCTACCTCACGCTCCTCGCACATTGTCGCTGACCTTTCGCCCTCGCCTCCCGCTGAGATGCTGGGTCTCCCCTTGTTCTAGAGCGACCCTGACCCCCCATGTCTCTAAGTGGCCCTACCCTTCACTGGGGAAGCCTGGTTGCACCTAGATTACGTCAAAGGGTTACGTGGCCTCGGACAGTGAGTCCTTGGCCCTTCCCTGCACAGATACCCTTTGTTTCCCACTCTTGAGTAACAGACGACCAGTAAGGTGCATGATGCTACTATCCACGCCGTGCCGACTAACAGGGAGTTCAGGGGCCGGTCGGGTGGGCACCAGGGCGTTACGTAACCACCACCCGGCTACATCCCCCTCAACCTTTTTCCCATCAGCGTCCTCGCCGATGTGTTACTCCACTACACAAACCCATGAAGATGCGAACAACTAGGGCTGGTTTACAGCAATAACTAGTAACGCCCGGTCTAAGGGTTATAATTATTTCTACGTCAGGAGCCCCTGTGGCCAAGATGTATGTGACATACTGACCTTGAACTACTCCCCAAACTCAATGTCAGGCAATATCTACCAGACAGAGAGCAGGCATGTATTTAACAAAAAGTCTGCAATCTGTAAAACACTGAATTAGACTGATAGCCGGCATAACATTATTACTAAGCACCTACAGTGTCGTCTGCTACGCTGTTTACGACTAAGGAGTATTTTAACATGCCCTTACCGCTTAAGTCTAAATACCTTTAAGTCGGGGGCCGATGAACTCAAAACATGATAATATTACGTGAAAACATTAAAAATGCAAACATATCAAATTACATCACTAAACCGATCTTAGGACCGTATCAACGAGAAGCGAGGCGATAAGGTGAGGCGACAAGGCGAGGTGCTAAAAAATATTACGCAATGAGGGACACTGCCCTAATAAAATGACCTTCAGAATACCATCTACAACTAAAACCACAACAATGAAGAATAAAGGAAGAAAACCTACTGTAGCTTCCGCACCTGTACTGCGGACGCAATCCAATACAAATCATAATGAACACATTTTTGTTTTTCCTTTCACCAAAATTCACACAACGACGAAGAATAAAGGAAAATCCTGCTGGTACTTTCGCACTTGCACTGCGGAAGCAATCAAATATAAAGCACAAAAACGATTCACACACCAAAATTCATGTTCAGTTCATGTTCGTCTCTTTCACACGGACAAGCACATCTGGCTGGGAGTCTCTCAGACCTGCGTGGCGGCACGGGCAAGGTGTGCTGAGTCGCAGTACCACTGTCTTTGCCTGGGGACCGCTTACCACAAGTCTGTCTCCTCCTCCCTCTCTAGCTTTCGAGCTTTTCTCTGGATGTCCACAAAATAAACAGAGTCTCGCTCAGTCATGCACTTGGCAATCTCCCGGCGCACATACTTGTTCTGCAGGCCTTTTGCAAACTGCGCCGCCAGGTGAGTGTCCGTGGCGATGATGTCAACTACATCTTTGTGATCGCCATACGCGTCTGTCAGCACGGCCAAGATCTTGTCCGGGTACTGCTGGTCCTGTGGCAAGCGAGTGATCCTTCGCCTAGCTGCTCCCTCCAGGCGTACGTGCTGCTGGTGGTCACTGGGCTTGACGACAGAGCCAACTCTGCCTCCCGCACAAATTCCTCCACTGACTGTCCTGGCTCTGCGGAAAATCTCGGCAGCCTCAGCAGGTAATGTGGAAGCATTCTGGCGGTCTCGGGCATGATGCTGTCGATCTCCGTCGGCATGGCTGTGGCTGTCACTGTCCAGAGGGAAAGATGGAAGAAAGAACCATCCCACCGCTGCCACCAAATGTAACATGGTCGAGCGGTAGCGGGTCTGTTACTTTCTTAATTGTGGAAATGGCTCTATCATCCCTCCACTCTGGACACAGCAACACAAGACGTCCTCACAGCTACATGTAAACTTTTATTTCTCTCCCACCTCACTGTGAGAGTACAGCAACTAAAAACTACATCCTTCCTCGAGTGACTGACTCGAAGCTCGCACTCTGAATGCACTACTCCAATCAACTCTGACTGAACTGCACTTCTACATTTCTTCTCCTCTTTTTAAGCACGCTCCTCGCACATTGTCGCTGACCTTTCGCCCTCGCCTCCCGCTGAGATGCTGGGTCCCCCCTTGTTCTAGAGCGACCCTGACCCCCCATGTCTCTAAGTGGCCCTACCCTTCACTGGGGAAGCCTGGTCGCACCTAGATTACGTCAAAGGGTTACGTGGCCTCGGACAGTGAGTCCTTGGCCCTTCCCTGCACAGATACCCTTTGTTTCCCACTCTTGAGTAACAGACGACCAGTAAGGTGCATGATGCTACTATCCACGCCGTGCCGACTAACAGGGAGTTCAGGGGCCGGTCGGGTGGGCGCCAGGGCGTTACGTAACCACCACCCGGCTACACCTTTATACCGCTAAATGCGTTGCTGCAAATGTTTGAATTCGTCGTAAGTTTGTCGACACCGCGGACTTGTGGGTCATTTAGGTCGTCGCAAGCTAGCCAAACCCATAGGGGTCAAAGAGTTAAAAGTTTTTCCTTCACTCACCATTTTTCTTTGCACCTCTTCACCCTCCAGCATTTCCTCAAGGGCATTTACTTCTTCCATTGAGGCTAGAGGAAAGCCTGCCCCCCTTGGAAGTGAGGCATCACTCAGGCCACCTGTGCGACATTGTTGGGCTGCAAGCAGATTGTAGATTTCATCCTGTTGTTGTCGTATGTCCTTAAGGATGGTAAACAGCACTCTGAAACATTTTTACAAGTAAAAAGAACAATTATAAAAATCTGTATGTTTTTTATTAATGATTGTAAATCATAAAATTCTAATTTTATGGTAGAATTTAATAGTCTAAAACTATTTTTAAAGCACGGAAGACATTTACAAAGTAAAGCCAGAAACTGCTTGACCATGGAAAGTTAACTTCATAACCCTATAAAGATGAGTAAATATAATTATTGGGTAGGTTTCAAATTTTATTGGAAGCATGGATACTGTGATTAAACTATTTGTCCAGCTTGAGTCAGTCATAATAATAAAGAGGGGGAGGGGAGGGGTTAAGGTAAACATGAATCACCTCTGTTTGGCTGCTGTAGTAGATGCTTCAAGTTGTTCACTCTAAATTGTCTCATCCCATGCTGTGAAGAAACAGACCTATGATTTATCAAAGGCTGGCTGTTTTTAACTGTTGTGGATGGAGCATTCAGTACAGCAGGTGTTGGAGTGAGGCTGGCTGCAACTGAACTTGCTGAAGCAAGTGAAGATGGTGATGGAGCAAGTTGCTGACCAGTTGAAACAGCAAGAGGGCATGGTCGTGGTCGTGTTGTAAACTTAGTGATAGAAACACTACCAGAAGACTGTGGGTGCAGGGCAGAAACAGCTGCAGGTGATGGTGGCAACAAATGTTGGGACAACGATGAGCACTGTGAAGACACAGATAGAGATGAATCACCACATCATGCCGTTGTAGGATGGCAGAACCTGATGGCTTCAATAAGATTTTCTTGCTGTGGAATGATGAAGACCCTTCCTCGGGTTCAATCCAACTCTCAGATGACTCTGAACACCTGAAAAAAGTTACCATATAAAATGCGTTTTAAAACAGAAGGGTGACAAATGCTATTTCTTCTTAGACCTAAGTAATTTATTGCCAACTTTAAAAAATTTATCAAAAAAAAGAAGAAACTGTCTCTTTTGGTGCTTTTGTTGCTAGATGACCAAGGAGTTTAATTATAACCAGTGAAGAATTAAGAAATTTTATTACCTTTTTATTTTATGGGCATTCAATGGTTTTAACTTTGCATAAACGTTAAATATTTTATGCTAAAGTAGTTGCTCAGTTAAGATAAAATGATGCTTGTCAAATGTCAATCTTAGGGTATCACCTGTCACTCATAGGTTGGCTTGTTTTCCCCGCCCCTTCTCATCACACTTAGTGGTTAGCTGGACACTCGCCATTGGTCACGGCAAGTTGCCCTGCTCCACCAAGTCTGACCAGAACCGGTTTAGCCCAGTTTTAAGGCGTCAGGGCGTTAGTACTTAAGCAGGGGAAAAACACTTACACACATCGACACAGGGACACATCGGAGGACACACGGAGAACGGACACTGAGAGAGTGTCAACGTAGGAAGACCACGTGTTAGCCCACAGACTTCTGCCCCCCTCGCCATCTTGCCAAAGAAGTAGAAGAAAAAAGGACTCCAGCTCTCTTGCAGTTACACAGGGTAATCTGCCGAACGCCTCGACGGACTGACACGTAAAGGGACTTCTGGACGTGCCTTATCAGTAAGGTCTGCTCTTACCTTAAACTTATCTTAGAGTCGGGGACTCGCGTTGTTTTAAGATAAGTGGTTTTATCCTGCTGGAGACAGGAGACATCATAAGCTAGTGGCCGGGCACATGCCAAAGAGGTGGGACAGAAAGAAGTGTGGTCGTGGGTGTCATAGCTTCTGTGTCGGTCGATGAATAGCTTTAGAGCCGCGTATTGCAGTTAAGCAGTAGTTTCGGTAGTGATCAGAGTTGGTGCTCTTGTGTCGGTCAGGTATCGTAACTGTGTATTGCAGTAAAGCAGTAGTTTCGGGAGTGATCAGAGTAGGTGCTCTGTCGTCGGTCACTTCTCGTCTCTGTGTTCTGCGGAAAAGTAGTGTTTCAATAGTTACAAGAGTAGGTGCTCTTTTGGTGGTCACTTATTGATTCAGTTTGATAGCTTTGTTATTGTGTATCGCAGAAGTTGCTGTTTCAATAGTGACAAGAGTAGGTGCTCTTTTGGTGTTCACTTATTGATTCAGTGATTAGAGCGGGATCATAGGCCGTTTTGCAGTTTGATTTCCCTCTTGCATTGATTTGATTATTTCCTTTGTCTGTTGCACATGGTATGACGTCATCAGGCAGCGTCTTACCCTAGACACGAGCACGGTGATTCTCTGTAAATAATTTGTAGATATATTTGATGTTGTCGAGCCAGTTAGTGTTTGAAATATATGTTAAATAACAGTCTGCTGCAGTTGTGTGTTTTACGAGGGTGGGGGCTCTTGAGCTAGTAGTGTTTTGCCTGTGAGAGACTGAGCGAACGTGTCGAAGAATGAGAATCTTTTCCCTCGGTAGATGTCTCTAGTTGTTCACATTATTTCACAGCATCGTCACCCTTTGGTTTAGAAACCATTGACCTGAAGCAGTAAGGCTTTTGGTGACGATTGCTAAATTAAATCTACATTTACGAGATTGCCATAAAAGTTGACCAGTAATTCTGAAAAGTCGAAGTCCAATAAGATAAGGTACCGCCCGCCACATCACAATGCTCAACTGCCAGCCATACCCTATTTTTAACAGGACACCCACACAAAAAATCACATACATACAGATTACAAGTATTAGAATTTAAGAGTATTACACCTGCTAGACTTTTTTTCCTGGGCCCCAGTCCTTTGGAACATCTGATTCCGAGGGAGAAATGTCAATGTGTGGGTGCTGGAGAGGTTTCTGCATCTTTCATCTTTCTGTACTTGTCTGCAAGTTTAGAAACGGGCAATTAAAGATGAGAAAAAAATGAACATATTGTTGAGCTTTCAAGGCACTTTACAGAAAGAGCTGACATGGCTTTATAGCTTTTTTTCAAAAATTCATTTAATTTTAAATCCCCCAAAACAATAGAAAAGTTATTTAAACTTGGTTGCAAACATCAATAAACAAAGAAAAGTCATGTCTTACTGTGTTTCTTGGACCTTGTTCCATAATTTATAAATCCTTTGATGGAAACACAACTGAAGTTGAAGTAATCCAAAAGTCCTCACGATTCCTTATACACAGTCTGTTCGACATTGTTTACACCATGTGCTCACTCGTTTTTCTCTTCGTAATCACTCTCTTGGGTCTTTCAAGCACAAATACTCTTGTCTCCATCCACTTTATCACAGTAAATTTGCAAAACAATGTCATTTTCCTCATCGGCATGTCATTTGAAGAGTAAATCTAGCATTTCTCAAGTGACAGCACGTGTTGATACGCACTTCGCAGCCATTTTTCATGTCACTTGCGTCATTTACACATTTGAAAATAGATCAGCTATATTATATAAGTTCTTAGTATATATGAATAAAAGTAATAAACATTACTTACTTTTTAATCACTTCAAATAAAATTTTTGATAAAGTCGACAAAAAGTTGTAACCCAAACTATGACATCAGACATCGCGCGCTCGCTTCACTTTGTGGGAAGGGAGAGTCACATGCTCGCTTCACTGTGGGAAGGGAGAGGGATTCCCAAGGGATTCCCAAGTTGTTTGGGATGGGGCACGCTTGTGGGACTCTCCATTCAAAAACCACTTAATTCCACCGTGGGACAGGAGTGGGTTGCTTCTGGGCCCTCACTCCCCTTGCTTTCCTAGTTGTTTACCACTGGGCTGCGTGTGGGAGCGGTGTGGGAGCGGTGATCGTGTGTTTATTGGGTTTCTGTTAGCCTGTGCAGGTCGTTGCTCAAAGGCCTTGCAGCTCCTGTCATCACATCCTCATCTACCTCAGGCAGCTGTACATGATCTTCTCCCATGGAGAGAATGATCTGCTCCAGTGGTATGCCATGCTCACCAATCTGCTTTTTGATCTTGTTGTACAGGCAGTGGGCCTACGTCATGGTGAGCGTGAGAAGGTGGAGCGCCAGCTTCTTCTACCACTTCAGTGTCTTCCTGTGTAGAGGAGCATAGGAGTTCATCTGATCACTGTGATCAACCCCGGCCATGTGCTTGTTGTAGTCAATGATTGCTGTTGGGTTCTTTGTCTCTGTCCTGGTGTTGACAGTGACTATTTGAGGTCTGTGGATGGTGGTTAGCACAGAAACCTCCCGCTTGTCTTTCCACTTCATGACTACAACATTCTGGTGTCGCCTGAAATCTGCCTCCCCCTTTTGAATGGGCTGGGCCATGAAATCTTTAGGCAGCCCAACTCTGTTTGATCTCACTGTGCCCACTAGTCCAGTGTTGTCTTCTGCCAGGATGTGGGTAAGTGCAGGACAGCAGGAGTAGTTGTCAACATACAAATGTAGCCCAAAGATTTCAGTGGCTGCATCAGGCGAAGAACAACATCATAGGGTCTGTTGCTGACTCCAGGCTGATTGCACATGACCTCAAGGTTGTACACAACCAGATAAGCTCTCGCACAGCTCATAGAGCTTCATCCCCCATTTGGTGGGCTTGTCTTTCATGTACACATGGAAGGCCACTCTTCCATGCCAGGAACAGAAAGCCTCATCAATGGAGATATGCTGCTCAGGAATGTGCACAGCCTTGAAGTGCTGCTTTGTGCAAACTAACAAATTAGAAAATTATTTGTACTCTTGCAGTACATTGCTTCTGTATAAGGTGAAGTGTCGTAATATCTTCATAATGCACATGTGATAAGCATAGTGCTAGATAGTAGGTATGAAATGAAGCAGGATAGAAGGGTGTGTCTCACAGTATTTCATTCTTCTATATGAATAATAAACTTCTAAAGAAGATAAATGCCTATGATGTACACCAAGTAAAGAAATAAAGATAACACATGATTGAGGTAATCAAGTAGGGGCCTCACTTTGTGAAGAGCATCATGCTGTGGGTGGCCCTTTGGCAGAGCAGTTGAATTGTCATTGAGGTGGAAAAATGACAGTATCTGCCTGAACCTGTCTCTCTTCATTACTTTGGATGGGAAACCAGTATGCAGGATGGCCCTCTGTAACCAGTAGTCCACAATCTGAAGTTTTCTGACAGCACCCATGTGAATAATTATTGCCAGAAAGTTTGTCATATCTTGGTGAGACACTGGCTTCCATGTCCTCACCCATGACTTGGGTAGGGCAGCCTCACCAGATCTGCACTTGATGTCAGTCATCTGCCTGGTATACTTGTTTGTCTCTACCTTGAACTGCTTGATCAACTGTTTGTTGACAAACAGCCTGAATAGGTCTACAAGCCGGCAGTCGTTCCAGGGCAGAAGATTTAGTGGGCTCTGGTGGGGCTTGGAACCACAGCTCATGTGGAAAGTTCTCCAAATTTCCTTTTCATAGTTTCCAGATCCTGCACTATGAAGTTCTTCGAAGGTTTCCTCACCTGGCAGTTCATCAGCTGATTCTGCCTCCAGTGCAGCTTCTGGAGCTACATTGTCATCTTTGTCACCTTCGTGATCTTTGTCAGCTTCATCATCGCTGACGCCCTCTATATTTGGAATGTGCTCAACATTCCCCGGGTCTAATTTTCTTTTCTTCTTCGCTGTAGATGAAAAACATACATCTTCCTCCATCTCCTCCTCCTCACTAAGGTTAGTGAGGACATCGTTTTTGTCTTCTGACAATAAGTATTCAGAAATTTCGAGAGCTTTATGTGCCAACATGCGAACATGCTGACTGGCCATTTTTTCCTACTAATGAGGTAGCATGTGCAAGAGAACAGAACTCTGAGAACCCATCTATTTTGTGGTCTAAGGGAAGGAACTCTATAGAAAAATGATTCTAGCATAGAAAAATACCAATGACATCCCTTGCCAGAGAATCTGTTAAAAACAATTTTTTTAAGTCTCGGTTGTCAGACGACACAGTGATTGTAAACGTACTGCACATTTGGCGCTCCTCAGCTGGCGCAACGATTGCAATGAGTTAAAAGCAGAATATTCACCAAGAGAAAGGAAGTGAGGTTAACTTTGAAATGTGCATATCTTTCAGCTGTATTTATCAGTAGAATGCTGTAGATGCAGCACATTCTTAGTCCAATAGACGCTATTGATACAAATGCTTTAAATGCATTGCTTGAAATCAGATTTGCCTTTGTTTTGTATTTCAGTGCCTTTGGGAGCACTTGGTCCAACCTATTATTACCATGGTGTCAAATAGCATCCCACAGGCACTAAGTCTGGGAATGTTTGTGGCAGTGTTGGCAAACACTTGGCAAATGTGCAAGATAAATGCCAAGTCCATTAATATTCTGTGTCGTGCTATGCTACCCTTGCAAGACACAGAGGGGAGAACCTGCCCTGGTCTTGATGCCCTTGAAAGGAACTTCCCAAAGATGATGATGGAGAACAGAAGGTACATCTATCAATTAGAAATTATAGAAAGCTTGATTTTTTTCAGAATAGCCATAGAACATTATGCTGTCCCACCTAACCCCTCAGAGGCTAGATCTGATTGGAGTCAACCAAACTGTAGTGCATGAAGTATTCTGGTGTGATGCTAGATTAGCTGCGGTTCCCATAAACTTTCCAATTTCCCTAAGGTACAGTAAAAGGTCCCATTTAAGACCTTTGCATATACAACTTCCTCTAGCATACAGCCCAAAATCTTTTTGACCAAGATAATTTACTATAAAAAGGACTTCAAATTTATGACTCCCTCCTTAACCAACCAATGACAGTGGCCAATTTTGTGCAATATATGATTTTTAATGATCAAGGGGGAAAAGATTAGAAGACTTTTTGCAAAGATCATTGAGAAATGCAAAATGTCAACCCAAATCTGCTGAGAAGCTCAAAAGAACTTTTAAATCTTAGAAAAGAGACAGGAAGTGCTCCAAACAAAGAGCAACAAAGGGGAGTTCACAAATATTGCATCCAACATTCATGTATGACTTCATGCCTAATGGACTGGTGGAATTGACTGGTTTTGCGCAATATATGACTTGTGTCTTTTCAACATTTCTCCATAGGAAAAATAGTTTCTATCATAGATTTTGTTATAATTCGTATCTGAATTACGTTTAAGCCTTGGTCTGAGCCGATTCGTTAACCGCAAGGTCATGGAGACACAGTATATTTGTCTTATTCACACTTTCTAGCCTGGTGAAAGCTAAGTTAACTGCTTGTGCCCAGTCTTTACTTCTTTCATGTGTATACTGCTTTCCTGCATGGATCAGGTATCACCTTTTTGTTGTGATATGAGCCTTCATAAGCCAGTGTTTGAGATCTGTGATATGCAGATTTAAAATGAGATTCACAGTTGATTAGTTCAGTTGATCTGGGGAAGGGGATGTCCTCAGACAGTGCCTGAAATGTTTAACCCTATGTAATCCATGTTATTTGCAAGGGATAGGTAGGCGGTAGAGAGTTGTCACACTAATGCCTTGAGATGGCAATGCAACCAACTGCTACCTTTGACACACAGTCCAATCAAACTGCCATGTTATTATGACCTAAAACCAGAGGCAGAGAAATACCCATATGGACTGACAGAAGTACTGATTTTGCGCAGTAATCAACTTGTGCATCTTTTAGACATTTTTGGTATGACAAATAATTTAAATTGTGTCCATTGTCATAATTCATTCCTGAAAGTATCATGTCATATTTCATAAGGTCAGGCAGACACATAGTAATTATGGCTGAAGAGGTCTCACACTTTCTAGACTAGCACAAGTTAACCATCACAGCAGACCAACATATGTACGATAGCAACAGACAAGTATGTGTACAATTACAACAGTGAAGAGATACCCAATTCCTACAGGCCAGCAGCCTACACATGAAGTAATGCCTGCCCTGTAGGAATCGGGTATAGTTTCTCTATTGTAATCATAGCCAGTGAAAAGAGACAGAGCTTAATGTGATCAAGAAGTAAGGGCTTAACCCTATTGACACAATGGGCCACTCATAGAAGTTGCTGTGTTTCTTGGTAAATTTTCTGTTGTTTTTTTAAACTGTTTATGATCAAGTGTAACAAAGCATGTGAATAGTGTAATACAAGTTTTTATATCAAACTTTAGCATTGTCATAGTCACTTTTTGCTTATAACAATGCAGATCGCTGGCAGATGCTGTCCTGTATTTGATTGACAAAAGTGATAATTCCTTGGACAATTCATCGAATCCATCATGGCTGTTTTGTGTGCCTCTGTCTCACTTCCTTGAGGGCAAGTCCAAACCATTTCAAGAACTGGAACCTTCAACCGAATTCCATCAGAAAGAATGGTGGGGAATCGACAGATTTGTAAGGCGAAAAGAGAGCTTCAAGAAAGAGATAAAATATCAGGAGTAAGTGCAAATCATATGTTCAATGTATGGTTCAATATATGGCTAAAAACCAGGGGTGCCTATGTAACCTCTCTTCACTATATGTAAGACATTCTCAAGTAACTTGGCTCCGCCCTCAAAAGGAAGCAGATACTTGTCCAAGGAGGCTGCCAGTATGTTTGTTGCTCTCTCTTGCTGGCATCACCTTAAATTTAAAACAAGGGAATTGGACCAAGCTAGAAAAGGACAAAGACGAAGACAGTCTACATGTTTCGGGGCACTACCCCTTCATCAGGACGACACAAAAAAGATGAAAAAACGAAAAGAAAAGACTTCCCTAATAGCACACTCATATAGGGCCGACGTCGGGCGCACATGTCAGGCCACGTCGGGCGCACATAGGCGGCTCACATCCCTCCTGCGTAGGCAATGAAAATGGGATTCGGGTCGGCCCTACGTGAGATCCTATATGGGCTCGACATTGGGAGGATGTGGGGAGCATGTAAGCCCCAGATAGGCGATGAATATCGGACATCGGCCCCATATTGGTATTCTATATAGGCTCTGTATCGGGAGGATATGGGTGGCATGTAAGACCCAGATAGGCTGAATATATTATATATGGGTTCAGTATAGGCTTCCCACATACATCCCACTTACCCCAGTGCACAACCCCACCCCTTTCATGCTTCCATATTTCTTAGCGTTCCCTGCAAATGTTCTCTCTCTCTCACACACACGCAGAAATACTAGTTTATTGCAAAACTCTTTTATTCCACTGTTTGGAATGCAGTTCAAAAATATATACTGATACATTTTTATGGTCCATCATTTTTTAAAAATAAAAGGCTGAAAACTGTGCAGCATGTCGCTCGACATTGCAGTTAAATTTTTACAAAACTTTGGCTTAAAACCAGATTGAAATATAAAACAAAAGCAAGTTTTCAATGTACAATAAGCCACATCTATGACTAGATGTCTGTTGAATGTTAGAGCTCAAAGGCTTCAATTGACTGGGATGGCCATATTAGGACTGCACAAGTGTAAAAGCATCCAACAGAACAATTCTCAAATAAACACTGTGAATATACAAATATTAACTGTAACAGAGTAATGGTTGTCTGCAAATCTCTTAAAGGGAAACTTAGAAGGGCCACATTAAGCCAGATACTAGTTTATTGCAAAACTAACTTTTATCCCATTGTTTGGGATGCAGTTCAAAAATATATACTGATACATTTTTATGGTCCATCATTTCTTTTTAATAAAAGGCTGAAAACTGTGCAGCACATCGCTGCAACTAAGGGAAACTTAGAAGGGCCACATTAAGCCAGCCTGTAATCATGCCCACCCCAAACCCCAGAAAATCCCTAAGCAGAACTACTGATCAGCTGTCTATGATGTTGGGCTACAGCTTTCTGGCACTCTCTGCAACAACCATAAGAAATCAATGAGGTGTTATATAACAAGTGCAACATAATATATTCAAGACAATAAGGCTGCTTTAGGTTTTGTAGGAGTTGCCCATAAAAAATTCTTACTTTGATGCATGGCCATTTATTATTTAAATTGGAAAAGCCAGCTCTTTTAAGGTCAACGTCACTGAAAAAATAAAACTATGCACAAATGTCACCTTTAGATTCATAAAAGTTATCTTTCAAAATATGTAGATTACAGCAATTGTGGTAGACTGCAAGCAGCATTTATTACAGTCATGCCAAAATCTGTCCCCATGAGTTTACAATGGTATCAAAAGATAACCTTATTATAGTTATCTGCAAAGAGAGCAGAAGCCCCTCCCTCCAATGTTCTAGGATTTTTTCAGATGGTGTAGATATATGTCCATTATCATCATGTTCATGCCAGGTTAGTTTCATTAGGTCTTTAAAAAAAAAATTTCAGTGTTCACTTCTCTCTGCCATGATGGCGCAGAGTACAGATCAAGTGAATGGTTCAATCTTTTGACAACTGGACAATTTGAAAAAACCATGTGCTGAATGGGGTGACAAACTGACCATGATAAAGCTGACAAATTTTTGTCGCTATTGTTGTCCCCCCCCCCCCCACAGGAAATCTTTTTGGGGGTAGGGAAAGCAGTAATTAAGTTTCTGAACAACTCTGAATATCTTTCTTTTGTCAGTCGATACGAAACTGCAGTCGGCTTGTCTCCGCCTTGCGAGTCGGGTGCACTGGGTCAAAGTTGACGCACGCACATGGGGCTAACGTTTCATCTGCATATCGGGCGAACCTCCGTAGGCCACTTACACACTTGAAGTGGGAAGCGCATGTAGGACTGACCTCCAGATCGGCAACCTATGTCGGGCCTACATAAATCCCAGATACTTTGCTGTCTGGGTTAGCTGCAGTAGATGTGGCGCGTGGGCTGCATGGCAGGAGAATGACCCAGGGACAGTGAGTAAGAGGGGTAAAGAGAATATCCCACAGCAGTTCGAGTCGGTGATGTTGACATCCCTTTTGCCGACTCAGCAAGAAATCTCGGTGTTATTATTACCTCTAACATGACACTGGACAAACACATATCCAACTTCTGCAGATCCGCTTATTTTGAACTCAAAAAAATCAGCAGCTTCCGTCACCTACTGTCCGACCAGGTTGCAGACACATTTGTATGTGCCTACATTCTGTCTAAACTCGACTACTGCAATTCCTTGCTGGCCGGCTGTCCTCTATATCTGCTATAGAAGTTACAGAAACTTCAAAACTCGGCCGCTCGCCTTGTCCTGAAAGCGCGCAAAACAGATCATGCCACACCTCTCCTCTGCACTGGCTCCCCATTCATGCTCACATCGACTACAAGTTGTCTACACCGGTTAATTTCTTCACCGGTGCATGCCCCATCTACTTTTCAGAACTTCTTACAATCTACACTCCAGCAAGACAGCACCGGTCCTCTTCAAACGATCGTATTCTCTCAGTACCCCCGCATCAGGACAAAAACACAGACGGCGCATGTTCACCTTCTCGGCATTCACCCAATGGAACTCACACCCCCACAACATTCGCCACTCCCCATCACTACAGACTTTCAAACGAAACTTAAAAACTTATCTTTTCTGCAAGTACCTTGACTGACGTCGCGACTGCCTGTCTGCCTTAACTTAAACTTTCTCTGTTCATCCTCTCTTATGATACTTTTCTACACACCTGTGAATGACGGACGATCTGTATCCTAACCTGTTCGTCAGTGTTGCGTTCATCTTTCCCTCTGTGTGTGTGTATGTGTGTGTGTGTGTGTTCGTTGTTTTCACTAGAGTGTGTGTGTGCCTCGTCCGTGCGAAGTGTGCATGAAATGTGTTCTCACGCGTTAAAAATGTACATTTATTATTATGCTCCACTTAACTCATTGTCTGCCACTGACTTAAATGTACAGCAGTACTTGTCTTTCCAAATCCGACTTTGGCTCACATATATGTTGAAGAATTTAAATGTACTGCATGCCTTCCACGAAGTCCTTCAAGGAAAAGAATTGCGTCTAACTTGTAGCTCAGGCATTTGTGGTTTTTATGAGGTTGTTTCCCTTTGACCATGAACTTATTTTAACTCTTTTGAGCCGTATGTAATGCAAACCTGTCTCACCAATGGCAGAGCTGACTGCCTGTTGACGGGCGCAGAGGGCATATGCGCTATGAATTTTAAAGATTTATTTGCTAATTGTTTAAGGGAAAGAACTCTTACAATCGAAAGCTGAATCATTTCTTCTCGAGTTGCTTCCCTTATACTGTGTTTAAACTGACATTGAGACCGGTTTCCGGCCATAATTCTAAGCGAGTATCCACATGTGCTCTGTCTCTTGAGAAATGCTAGATTTACTCTTCAAATTACACGCTGAAGAGGAAAATGACATTGTTTTGCAAATTTGCTATGATAAAGTGGATGAAGAGAAGAGTATTTGTGCCTGAAAGACACAAGAGAGTGATTACAAAGAGAAAAACGAGCGAGCACGTGTTGTAAACAGTATCGAACAGACTGTGTATAAGGAATCGTGAGGATTTTTGATTACTTCACAGGGTTCGTACACATCAGGGAAAACTGGAAAATCAGTGAAAATCAAAAGAGTGTTTTCCAGTCACTGGAAAGTCAGGGAATTTCAATATTTCGTTAAAAGTCATTGAAAGTCAGGGAATAAGCGATGTTCGGAAATAGAGAGTTACAGCAAAGGGACCTTATTTCGCACAGATGCTTATAGTTTGTGATAAGTCATTATAGTTTGCAAACTTCCAAAGTGACAGCCCTGTTATCAAGTGTGTCACAACCCCCTCCCTGTCTCTCCGCAGTCAATCTAATTGGTAAAAGGAGGGGTTGTGGGGGCATGTTCTTTCTACCAACACTCGTACGAAACACAACACAAGACCAGCAGTGAAAATCAACAAGGCCCCAGCCAGGTATAATTTCTTAAACTCCCCGGGTTTATCGAAATTCTCTAAATTAGTAGAACTCACTCATTTCAATCACTATAGTTACAAGCAGAACAAATGTCAAGAACCCGATCCAAAACCCAGATCGGCCAACACTCTGCAATTTCACTACACACAGGTAAATTTTACAAATTCTTAAATTTCCCAGGCAACTCTAGCAGAAATTGCATCTACACTCATTCCTCTAGCAATCACACCCACCATTCGCACAACAGCATATAGAGCATAACTCCCTTTTAGCCCTTTTAGCCCTTTCACCAGTTCCACCGTTACTAATAACTTCAAGACATTACACCCCAGACCATACCAAAGATTATCGCACCTTTCACTTCTTTCAATCTCCAGGTTTCGTTACTAATAAAGTCCTAAATGTTTATATTTCACTCAATTCCACATTCACTGATAACTTCGTGTCATAACAGTCTGACTTCCTTCAATCTCCAAGTTTCGTTACTAATAAAGTCCTAAATGTTTATATTTCTCTCAATTCCACATTCTTTGTGTCATAACAGTCTGACTTCCTTCAATCTCCAAGTTTCGTTACTAATCAAGTCCTAAATGTTTATATTTCTCTCAATTCCACATTCACTAATAACTTCGTGTCATAACAGTCTGACTTCCTTCAATCTCCAAGTTTCTTTACTAATAAAGCCCTAAATGTTTATATTTCTCTCATTTCCACATTCACTAATAACTTCGTGTCATAACGGTATGTACCCTGCTTTCACGAAGGTTGGGGTTAACGACATAAGACCGAAAGATGTGTACGTTACCACTTTCCGAATGATATTCTACAAAATAAAGAATCTCTGCGCAGCAAGTTATAGCTGCCCAGGCTGCTGACGCATAGCGCCACAGAGACTCGTGCTCAAACCAAGATGGAGCCGGTAGACGAAGATGCCAACTGCTCGACGTGTAAACTCCAAAGCGCTCTTTCAGCGTGAAAACTCACGAAGGTATCAACAATACTCCAGGTGAGGGTGGTACTCCAAAAACACTTTCTCTTCACTATATCCACAGGAAAATACTCCAACACTTGTCTTCACTACATCCATAGGAAAATACTCCAACCCTTGTCTTCACTACATCCACAGGAAAAAAAAAACTCCAACACTTGAACGGAGATATATATCCTTCCACCTGCTCAATCTCTCGGGGATGACACAAAGAATTCCCCCACACCACTGGAGAGTCGCACAGATCAGAAAAGTCCCCACCAATTTAGGAGACACTCAAAGCACTGCAGAGAGCATACTGGTGTTCTCTGTGGAACACACCTCAGTCTCCTCCACACAAAACCACTCTACACCTCTCCCGCCTTCGCCCCTCTCTGAACAAGATTTTCTTCTCCCCTAACACTACTCAGTTGGTGACTGAAGTAACTGACCAGTACTCGTCACTCTTTCTTTGTACTCACCAATACTGGCAATAGTCAATACACAATGATGATAAGTAATATCATCTTAACACAATTCTTGTTATTGGATAATCAATTCAGAAAGTAACATACGAGCAAACAAACAAAAAGTCCAAACTGCCACAGTCAACCAACAACAACCATCTGGGCCTCCATCAAAGCCTACGCCGATGGCGAATACATTGATGCACACCCCTGTGATGGGTGGCAGCCATCACGGAGACGGTTTTGGCCACCACGCTCACAGCCACAGCGTTG
>SMGT01013159.1:0-57903 GCA_004794575.1 Lanistes nyassanus | reverse complement strand
CCCAGGTCGAGTGGTGCCCAGCGAACCGTGGCTGTGAGGCACTGTGTCCTTTTACCGCGTGCTGTGCTAGGCTCACTCTCTTTAAACGCTTCTATACTCTTTTAGAATAGGTACACACATTAACAACTAACATCTTCGGATTCTACTTGAATTACTCTTTCAGTAGATTCTAAACTCATCAAACATCTTAATAGATTAGGTTAGTTTGTAGGCATATTTCTTATCTTTTTCTATTCACATTAGCTAGTTAAACTGCCTTTTAACGTAATTATCTTTATTTCTTTCTCACTCTACTTAACTTTCCTTAACACTAACAGGAAGAGCAGAGCGCACACTATCCATCACATATTTTCAATGTTTCTGTAAATATATTTTTAGGTCTGTTATTTTGAGGTTTGTGCGCATAAACACAAAATGTGCTACGCTCGGCACTTCCACCCTCTGTCTGCTGGTGTAGCTGGTAATGGCTTTGTTGTGGCTCGCTCGCACCGGGTAAAAGCCAGGTGCGGGCCGGACAAAGGGACGCCTCAGAGTAGTGGTGAAGCGAGGAGAGAGGCAGTACAATGTAACGCGCCACGTCACGAGAGCCGAGACTGGGCAGTAGAGGCAGGGAGGTGGACAGAAGAGAAGGCGTGCAGCAGCAGAGGTGGCCTCAAATAAACATGTAGAAGGCCTGTGACAAAGTCTTCTCCCCCATAATACTTGCACTCAAAAGTTACGCACATATGCGTCCGTGACAAAGTGGGATAACTCTTAACTATGCTTCGCTCTCCTTTTCCGGAATTCTTCTATTGGATTAGATTTATTTCCCTTTGCTGCTTATAGTCTGTCAGTCACTGTGGCACGAGGCACTGCGAAGATACGATCACAATGCCAAGGCAGACCTACTTTGATAAATTATGGCTGACACACGAAAAACACAAATCTTTCATGCCATGGCTGGAAGAAGCTTCTGGTAACAAGACATTATTCAGATGTCATGTTTGCCGTAAAGATTTAGAACTGTCAAATATGGGAATCGGAGCGGTGCATAGCCATTCCGTCAACAAGAAACACAAGCAACTTGTCTCAGAAAAGTCAGCCACATCGACAATCGCAAGCTTTTTTTCCACGTGCCAACAAGGTAAAATTAATAACTGTCAAATTATTTTGTCGTTTACCTTTTTTCGTGTATCTGCATACATTATTGCATAAACTATGCTTGCAGTCAAATTGACTTTCTAGTTAATGATTCGGTGTTTGTGTTTTAGTTCTTTTCATTCATGTAACTCACAACTGTCAGCATCTTGGTATTTATTACTCAGAATAAAGTATTTATTATAACATAATAGTTAATTTAATAAGCATTAAAATGTATTTAGAGCATTAAATTTTTTTGCGTGTTCTTAAGAATTGAGCAAAGTTATAATTTATAGTAGAATGCACTACAGTTTTTGAGTTTAAAAAACTTCATTTGCTTCAATATTAAAGCATTCTGAGTGTCAGTGAAATAGAATTATAAAGAAAGAATTGCAGGTTCTATAAAAATAAATGTTAGTGTGAATCAGACTGTACTAAAATCATCTGAGTACTTTCTTTTTAAAAAAAACTTCTGGGAGCGCTTTGTCTTGGCAGGATGGATTCAAAAATTTTCAAATTTCAGTTTCATTTTCCCCCCACTCCCCCAGTATCCAAAACGCATTTTAATTTGAGGAAACAAATCTTTTAATTTTGTAACTTTTTTCAGGCAAGTGTCCCTCCTAATTCAAGTGCTACCCCTGATGATGCCATTTCCAGCTCACAGCATGCTGCCAGTGAGCACAAATGCAACCCTGCCTATATTTAAAAATGACGATCGTGTAAGGGCTGAGATAATGTGGCTCTTAAAATTGATTGAATCGAACCAGTCTTTCAAATCTATGGAGGGGATTTCTGATTGTTTTGCCAGAATATTTCCAGACAGTAGTATTGCAAAAAACTTTGCCTGCAATGAAGCAAAAGCTAGATATACTGTTGTTCATGGGCTTGCCCCATATTTCCTTCAAAACATCAAGGACATCGTGAATTAGGGAGATCATTTTGTTCTGCTGTTTGATGAAACCCTGAACAAAAAACTCCAGGAGAAACAAATGGACATTTATGTCAGATTTTGGAATGGCGTTTATGTGCAATCCAGATATGTCATGTCTGTCTTTCTGGGGCACGCAAATGCAGCTGCTATTGTAAAATCTTTAAAAGAGTCTGTACGTTCCTTGGGTATTGGATTACAGAATCTTCTGCAACTTGGGATGGATGGTCCCAGTGTGAATTGGAAAGTGTTTGACGATCTCTCTGCAGAGGTGAGAGCTGACAGAGATGGTGATCTAATAAACGTTGGATCTTGCAGCTTGCATGTTGTGCATGGTGCATTCAGAACTGCCATGCAAGCATCCAAGTGGCAGCTTGAAGAGTTCATGAGAGCTGCCTTCAAAACATTCGACTGCACCCCAGCAAGAAGGGAAGATTATATCAGTATGACTGGAAGCTGTTTGTTTCCGTTGAAGCACATAACCCATAGATGGGTTGAAAACCTCCCAGTGCTGGAAAGACTGATTGAAATTCTACCATCTCTGCAGAAATAGGTTAAAGCTGTAAAGGAAAAAAAGCTCCCAGACCCTGGTACTCAGTCATTCACAGTTCTTGCAAGTGAGTGCTGTAGCCCTTTACTGGAATGCAAATTAAAATTTGCCTTGTCCTTTGCAAAATCTTTGGAACCATTTCTCAAAAAGTATCAGACGGATCACCCTGTCCTACCTCTCCTAGTGCCAGAATTAATGCAACTGATCCAAACGGTTTTGAAGAGATTTGTCAAAACTGACAGCCTTTCTGAGGTTACAAGATGCTCTCGGTTGATACGAATGGACTTTGCAGACAGAACACATCACCAACAAGTTGACCTGGGATTTTCTGCAGAAAAATGTCTTAAAAGCTTAGAGGCAAAGAATCTCTCTCCAACTGTCATATCTGCACTTCGAGAAAAGTCAAAAGAGGCTTTGATAACTTTCGTGAAGAAGTCTATAGAGAGATCTCCACTGGCATATCCACTGGCACGGAATGTTGTTTGTCTCTCACCATCTGCAATGGTCAAAGACTGTTGCATTTTGGAAGGTTTTCTTCAGCGCTATTGTTAGGAACTATGTTCTTTTTGGTGTGTCTGCATGTAGCATTGTAATTGTTCATTCAAGAGAGCTGACAAAATGACGCAATGAGCATACGTAGGGTTAGGAGCAAAAGACGTCATTTCGATTGTCAAATACGCGTAATACTCGGTCTCCTCCAGCCAATGAGAAGATAGAAAGTTGGTCGCGAGGGGGGATGGAAGAAATTTCGGTGGGGTTCAACGCTTCATCGGGGATTCAAGCAGAAACTAGCGGAGAGATAGGACGCATTCCTAGTTGAGGGAACGTTAACGGTCGACTGACACTATACGCTCTCTGTTGACGGCTGATCCCGTATAGTTACTCAGAAAACAATCATGAGATTACTGTGTTAGCTTGATTTTCGACGTGAGAAGGAATTTGCACTTCCACGATCGAGTTTGTTTGTCAGCTTTCTCGGGTTATTGGAAGAGACAAAATACATTGTTAGGCCTTCGAAGGACTGAAGACCTAACGGCCGAGTCAACAGTGGTATATCTCCGAACAACTGCTACACGTCTTAGACAACCTAATAGTAGGCCTTGAGTGTGCAGAAAAGCGAACTTTTTCCACTAGAGAGAGTGGACATTTCTCATAGATCTGAAATCTATGCGAGGCAAGGAGTTAACCTGTAACGGTTAGGCAAGGTCGTCCAAGGACAGCCAAACGAACTGTATAGTATGTTGCTTGTTACCCGGTGTTCCTGATACCTGAGGACCAGATCGACCTGCTGTGATCTACTGGCTTGGCATAACTGGGTTTACAGTCACTACTGCGGTCCACTATTTAGTGTGAACGAACATTGGATTGACTGTTCTGTTCCTGATTGGATAATACATCCACTGCAAGTAGTATTTACTATTTATATTAGTTCAACTGTACTCCGGTTGTATTACTTACTGTTCTGAAAGTTGTAACATACCACACATTGTTGCTATCACACACACACATACACCCATTGTTATATTTTTGTTCATCTACCTCTTTTCTTCCTCTGCTATCCTTTTTAATGTTTATAGTTCAATAAATGTGCTGAATTATCTGGTGGTGTACCTTTTGCTTGAAAAGGTGGGGTCAGCTTTAGGTGTCTACATTTCTTATCTCTTCCCTAAAATCCAGCACACCCCATAAAACGTTACAAAGACCCATCACAAAGCAAGAAGCAGTTTAGAAATGTTTTGTCTTATCTAGTTGAAAAGAAGAGACTGAATGAACAACTTTGTGACGATGTAGAAAGGGAATATTCTGCTCTACTACAGGAAGCAGTTCGTGGAAAACAAAGAAGCTCTTTTAAAGAATTTATTCAGAACAACCAGAGATTGGATATTTTCCTTCACTCTGCCATGGCAAAAGCATATCCAGCAGCTTGGGAGGTTGTGCGACAACGGCTGCTGTTGTCACATGGCCAGACTACTGTGGAAAGAGGGTTCTCTACCAAAAAGCAGATCATAGTGGAAAATCAGCAGCATGATTCATTAATTGCTAGACGTCTTGTGACAGACAACTTCAGTGCTGCTGGGGGCTCAGAAAAAGTTGCCATCAGTAAAGAGATGCTGCAGCATGCTAGGAGTGCACGAAATAGATACCACCAGCATTTACAAGCAAAGAGAGAAGAAGAAGAAAAGCAACGGATCCAGAAGAAAAGGAAAGCAGAAGAAGAGGATCTACAAGTACTCAGAGAGAAAAGGAGGAGAATTGAGAAAGATATTGAAAACTTAAACCATGCTATCAGATGCGAGACAACAGGGAATTTGTCATTTATAGCACAATCAAATGCTCTGAGAGAGAAATCGGAGAAGAAAGTTGAAGAACTGAAAATTGTTCAGAAAGAGATTGCTGACATTGAAAACAAACCAAAGTGTTAGTGACAGTATGTCAAAGCTGGTTTCATAATCATAATGTTCATAATGTTTCATAATGTTTTAGTACGTGATTTGCTGCCAGTGGCACAGGGATTTTAGCTCTTAACAAGTATTTTGCACTTTTGATTTGTTATTCACTGTTACTGTAACAGTTGTAGTACTTAGGTATTTTTAGTAAAATGGTTCATAATAATGAAATTCAGCAGTGTCGGCTTATTCTAAAAAAATTAATTTGTGGTATAGGTAACTTTCTTGTTTGAAAAGTACTTCAAAAGTACTTCTGTGGTTGAAAGAATGTTGTCTAAAGTATGTGGATAAGTTAAGTCTGGAAAATTGGACATTTTGTCTGGAAAAAGTCAGGGAAAGTCAGGGAATTTGTTTTTGCCTTAGCAGTATAAACCCTGACTTCAACTTCAGTTGTGTTTCCATCAAAGGATTTATAAATTATGGAACAATGTCCAAGAAACACAGTAATACATGCGTTTTCTTTGTTTATTGATGTTTGCAACCAAGTTTAAATAACGTTTCTATTGTTGTGGGGATTTTTATATGACTTTTTAAAAATGGCTAAAAATGCCCCGTCAGCCTGGACGGCTCGAGCTAGGATCGCTGCGGCTTAAATGTGTTAAAACAGGCTGATCAGGTGTACTGCTGTACATTTAAGTCAGTGGCAGACAATGAGTTAAAACAGGCTGATCAGGTGAAAAATTAAGTCGTCAAACTATGTGGCGCCTTACAAGTTACACATGCATGTTCAGAGCTGCCAACCCTTACGGTTTCGCCGTAATTTTTTACGGTCAAGATGAATTCTTCCGGTCTTCCGGTCAGATCGATTTTTTTTCCGGCGAAAGAAATCTCTGAAATTACGGTTGTCGAACGTAGCGAAAAGCAGTACAGAACAGCTGTTTATCTAGACTAACTAAACGCCCCCTGACTGAGTGACTGGCAACCCCACCTTCCCTACTTCTACTAGGGATGTATCGCGAGATTTGATAAGCCAAACCAGCTTGTCTCTTTTCCGAGGCCCAATCAGAAGCCGCGATTGACTTTCAGGGAAACCGCATTTCTTCAAATTCAACAATGGCTGACGAAAGCAGTTCGTTTTCGGGTTCCAAACGATAAAGCGTGGAGCCAAAAGGTGGTTCTGAAAAAAAGCGAAAACATTACCAGAAGTTTTTGCCAGGATACTCTAAGGAGTTCCCATGCATCGTTGCTTCCAAAGTGTCGAACGCGTATGCACGATGTGTTTCGTGTGAACATGATTTTAAAATTTCACATGGTAGTCTGGACGATGTCAGCAGGCATTGTAGTTCTGCTCGGCACGTTGAGAAAAGTTTGGCCCTGAAAAATTCTTCGAAACTGACGAATTTTTTTTCCACCAGCAAGCCAGAATCTTCGGCCGCGCTATCAGTCATTCGGGCAGAGACCCTGTTTGCACACTTTTTGGTGGAACACAACATCGGAATCAGCGCTGCTGATCATGCCGGGCCTCTGTTTCGAGCAGTGTTTCCGGACAGCAAGATCGCTGCTGACTACAAAAGTGGCCGAACGAAAACAATGAAGCTTATGAAAGCATGCAGCAAAACGAAAGCCTTTGCACTTGGTGATGCAATGAAGAAAGGGCCATTCGCCATTGGCACAGATGGCGGCCAGGAGGGAGGAGACACGTGCTATCCCATTGTTGTCCGTGTATTGAACAACAGCGGTATTCAGACCGAGCTGTTGTGCTGTCCATCGTGTGATGAGGCTTCAACAGGAGAAAACATCTTTGCCCTCCTGGATAAGGAACTGAATGCCTTCGGTGTTTTATGGGAAAATTGCCTAGCCTTGGTGTGTGACAATGCCAATGTAATGACTGGCAGTCACAAGGGAGTGATTTCCTTCATCTGAGGAAAACATGACTGTGAAACATTGCCTGTTGTTGTGTTTTGGAAAAAAAATCTTCCTGACAAAATTGTAATCTTCCTGACAAATTTTCAAAATCTTACTGAGAAGTACTGAACGGGGTTGGCAGCTCTGCATGTTGTCCCTGGTCTTTTCAGTCTTTCTGTTATGTCCCTTGCTCTAACTCTTCATTTCTGAACATCTGTTCACACACGAGCTTGTTGTTTAATTAGCAATTTACTCATTACTGCTGTCAGCGATCCCATAAACATTCATGGAATCACCAGTGGGAAAATGTATAATTGTAAATGTTTTAAAAGAGTTAGAAAGTGGGAAGTCTCCACTATACTGGAAGTGATTTGGGATGCAGGAAGAGTTCTTGCATCAGATCTAATTCGCCCATGCCCTTGGTCGTTTAGCCCACTCACCTAAGTTGATTCACCCACTTGCCTAAGTTGATTCACCCACTCACCTGAGTTTATTCGCCCACTTGGTTCAGTTGATTCGCACACTTTTGCCCCCATGATTGTCAACTACTTCTGAAGGCAGACTTTCTGACTTGAGGGAGTCATATAAGAGAGAGAGAGAGAGGTCATTAGTCACTTTATTGCGATGTAGCAAACCTTGTACGAGATGACAAGGCAACACGCTGTCAGATTTGCTCCGGAGCTACCGTCCCCCACCCCCAAGTTACTTTCTTTGATCTTGAACAGGCTGTCCAACTGACATATTGCTTGGGAGGGATACAATGCTTGCTGCTAAACCGCTTGTTAGGGCTTGGTGTTTAGTCACTGTATTTGATACCGAGGCAAATGGCAAGAGAAACATGTATTGTAATCAGGAGTCAGCGAAACACACTTTACAGAGGGAATTTTAGTCATGAGTGTGCCTGCTAGCTATGGAGCTATTCTATGTGATAAATGTACTCACCTTTCTTATTCACAATGCATGCTGGACAAGACCATCACAGATGCCCCATCTCACAGCTCCACTTCCCATCAACGGTCAGATGATGTTTCCCAGCATCTCCCTCTTTGACTGACAAGAGTCTGGGTCCTGTGTTGCTTCACTGGTTCTGACAAGTCGGCAGCAGTAACTGGCCCTCTGTGTCCATGTCACAGATCACTTATGTACTCAGATTCAGTAACCACTTTAGAAGACTTGGTGTACTCGGCCTCTGAAGACCACCTAATGTACTCAGCGATTTGCAATCGGCAATTGACCGCTTTTATAATGCTGATGCGGGCTTATCCGATACCTGCCGATGTGGCACCCCCACCTCACTGCTTGGACATTAATCTCAGAAAGAGGATAGAGCTTCCCAGTGGGTGAGCATGTCACCTGGCTTATTGGGCCAGCCCATTCAGAGAGAGAGGAGAAGGGACTTACCACAGATTTATTTCCTCACTGTTGTTTGGAAGGAGTGATAATGGCTTGGTTAAGGGGAGCTAAGATATTTAGAGTATGTTATGTTTTATTAAACATAAATTTAGACAAAAATTTGATTTTTATTATGCATACATATATGCTTACTAATATCAGGAAGATTATTGTGACAAAATCAAAATGACCAATCCTCAACTGTTTACAGACACATTCTGAAATATCTATAATCTTAGATTGATTGCAGCATCACTGGTAGGAATATATCATGGGTTACATATTACCTTGTCATCATCAAAGGTAATTCATGCCGTGTGGTAGAAGTACTTTCACTTCAAGAGCCTTTACAATACCATCACAGGTATAAGTGATGCTAGTAAATAATGCACCCATGGGAAACATTGTTTACGTTTTATTTAATTTGTAACAGATCACTCAGCGTGGCAAGTTTTTAAGTCGGACTATTTTTTAAAAAACGGTAATGATTTGATTTCCCCCATTGTGATATAGCCTTCAGCGCTGACTTGATGATAAACAATAAAAAAACGCTGATGTTTTCAGGCTTCCTACTGATGTCATTGAGAAGCTGAAGCCTTATCTTCAAACAGATCATCTCCTGCCCAGAACACTTGTTGCTTGCTTGAACTTTAACCAAGTGATCGGCCTGTTGGCAAGTTTAGAGATTCCACCTGAAGTTACTGCAGCAACCCTGATACATCATGTTAAGCATGAACCTGATAAATTATCTGCGCTGTCCTCTGGAGCCAAAAAGGTCTGTGTCAGAGCGAGTGACTGAAAGTGAATGAGAATGGGTGAGCAAGAGTGAGTGAGTGTGATGGGGTGAGAATGAGTGATTGTGAGTGCGAGCGAGCGTGAGTTTGCAAGTGTCAGTGAGAGAGGGAGTGACTTGCATGTGAGTGCATGCATACAAGTTCATAATGCATGTATATGCAGCTCTTCAGCAATGGACTGAGCATCATTTAAAATCACTTCATAAGATGAACCTTAAGACTGTTTTAAAAAAATATATATTTCTTTGAGTTTATGTTTATGTTAGACTTTGAAATATAACATTCTGTACTACAAATAAATGCAATGTTTACCACAAGCTGCTTCTTTCTTCAAATTGACTGGTAAGATCTATCTTCATTATCCCAAAATATTTTTCAGTTAACATAAAGCAGTTGCAGCTCTCAAGGCATGCAATTCTGTGCATAGCTGGATGACTGGGCCATTCTGGCAGCAGATTCGGCGCTGTGCATAGAGCACACGCAGGTGGTTCTGTCCCTGGCAACCTCTAGGATTCAATGTGAATCTCTGCAAGTCCCATCTTCTCCCCTCGCAACACTTCTGGTTCCTGGGCATGGAGTTCGACACTGTTGCCCGGACAGTTCGCTCTGCAGATCGACAGGTTACAGTGTCTGCTTGCTCACCTGATGTCCAGTCCCTTTTCTGCCAGACAGATGGCTGCACTTCTGGGAACCATGAACTTGTTGGGCTGGTCCCCCTTGTGGTGTTCCTGCACCCAGTTCAGAGAGCCTTCGCAGCATGCTGGCACCAGTCCTCCCAGCTGTGGGATACCCTGCTGCCATCGCCAGAAACACTGACTTTCTCCCTTGTTCCGCCCATGGACCGACCTGTCCTGGCTCTCACAGGGAGTTCCCATTGTTCCCCCTGCACATCAGTCAGCTGGAGATATGTGCAGTTAGTCTGGCTTTGGAGCAGTTCCTTCATCTGCTGCCAAGGTTGGACAACACTGTGGTGGCCTACATCAACTATCAGGGAGGCACCCAGTTGGAGTCCCTCTCGACTAAGGTGAAAGACCTGTGGCCCTGGGCACATGCAGACGGCTTCTTCCTTTCTTCTTCACATTGCTGGCTCGGCCAATGTGCTTGCAGACCTCCTGAGTCCCCTGCACACAGTGCTGCAGTCCAAATGAACTCTCTGCACCTCAGTTCTCCAACCCATGTGTGAGACCTGGTTCAAGCCTCTTGTTGACCTGTTTGTGACCGGGTTCAGCAGGAGTCTTCTGGTCTATGTCTCCCCCGTTCCGGATCCAGATGCCTGGGCAGTGGATGTGTTCCCACTGTCGTGGGTGGAGTTGGAGGCATACGGCTTCCCCCCCCCCACTCCCTATCCCTTCTTTCCTGTGTGCTGTGGAAGGTGGAGATCAATCGTCCCTGTCTCGTTCTCGTCGCACCATGCTGGCCAGTGCAGGCATGGTTTCCGTACCTGCTCTGGCTGACCCAGGGGGATCTTCTTCCACTCTGAATGTGTCCAGGCATGTTTGTGCAGCCATAGTCAAGGGTGCCCCACCTCAGCTCCCAATTTCTCCATCTGCACACATTGCTTTAATAGCTCAGTGCACAGGTGCTTCTGCCCCCCCCCCCAACCTGGTGTTCCTTGTGGCAGTTTCACCAGTCGGGTGTATGATGCTCATTGGCGGAGATTGGTGGTTTGGTGTCAGGCGCAACACATCGATCTGGTCAGGCCCCGGACGGTAGACCTTGCCAACCATTTGGCTATGATCTATGCCTGTCCATGTCCACAGTGCATGTCCAGCATGCAGCCGTGCTTACTACCCTGCAGTCTTTGGGGACCCCAAGCCCTTGTCTCTGATGTCATTTGAGGAGTGGCTCTGTCCCAGGCCCGAGAGCCCCACTGTACCCCAGTGTGGGATCTGTTTTTGGTGTTAGAGGCTTTACATGCCATACCTTACAAGTCTCTTCATTTGGTGACCCGGGAGGTGCTCACTTTGAAGACAGCTTTCCTGGTCATCTGGCTGGTGTATGCTCAAGCAGAAGCCTCTGGAAAAACAGGTGGTATGATTCTGCTGACAGCTGCGCACACACATGAGGTGAGAGTGTGGGCTGCAACCCTCACAGTGTAGCAGGCCACTTCCCTGGATGCTGTCCTGCAGGCGGCCAACTAGCAGTTGGAGTTGCAGTTTATTTTGGGGAAAGTGCTTCCACCTGTCGATTTTGCACTATAGGGGTGAGGGGAAGGTGGTGATTGGGGGCTGGGGGCTTGCTCTGACTTTGGCAGCCAAGCTGGTGGTGGTGGAGGCTGTTGTTCTGGTGTCCTTGTTGCGTTACAGAAGGTTTTCTCCAGCGCTAATGTTTAAGCACTGTGTTATTTTTACATAGCATTGTATTCTTTCATTCAAGGAATTGTTGACACAGCAGTGACGCATAAAATTACGTAGTAATAGAAGGGAAAGACGTCATGTGTTCTTTAATAAAACGGGTAAGACTCAATCTCCTGGAGCCAATGGGAAGATAAGAATAGGGTCACGAGGGGAGACGGAGAGATGTTTGGGAGGGTTTAACGCCTTTTGATCAGTTTTGGTCTGGAGATGCGAGGAGGTCAGACGTGTTACTAGTTTTGGGAAACTTTCTAACGGTTGTCTGACAGAATAAGACGCGCTGTTAGTTTAGTAAGACTGTTCAGCGGTCGCTGGAAGGTATATGTCTCTTCGCATGGACTAAACCCGCCTAGGAGAATAGTGATTGTGGAAAGAAAGCAGCGGGAAGTGAAATAGTCGGCCCGTCTTGAATCCATTGTCAACGGTCAACCGTTCACTATATGCGCTCCTATGAAGGCTGTACCTGTATAGCTACATAGCAAACTATTGCGGGACAACCGAATTAGTTCATTACTCGTCGTGAGAAGGATTTTTACACTTCTGCGAGTGAGTTATGTTGTCAACTTTTCCTCATCTTATGAAAGAAGCATAAGATATTGTTAAGTCTTCAGTGGTGTAAGACTTAACGGCTGAGTTGTCAGTATTCATCTCCATGAACCTGTCTCTCATTATAAACAGTCTAATAGTAGGCTGGGAGTGTGCAGTCAAGCGGATTTATCCACTAGTGAGAGTGGACTTTCCTCATAGATCTGTTTCCTCATAGATCTGAAATCTATGAGGAACAAGGCGTTAACTTGCGACGGTTAAGCAAGGACATTTCAAGGACTAACCAACTAACTGTACGATACGCTGTTCGTAACCAGTGTTCCTGATACCTCTGGACCAGCTCCATCTACTGAGATTTACTGGCTCAGTACGACCGGATTTACAGTTCACCTGTGACCCTGCTCACAGACTTTCTCAGGTCTACGTCCTTCAGTCAGAACATTTGCCTCTTTACGAACTGCATCTTCTGTGTCAACCGTCTTATCTTGTTCGGACTACCTCTGCGGACCATTACCTAATGTGAAAGACATTGGATTAATTGTTCCATTCCGGTTTGGATAACTCTTACCCCGCAAGTAGTCTTTTGCGTTATCACACTTTTACGAATGAATTCAATTGTATGCTAGTTGTATTACATATTGTTCAGAGCATTGTTACACACCACAAACTGTTGCTGTCATGCACATATACACACACGCACTGTTACGTATTCGTTCACTCACACCTTTCTTTCCTCAGCTTTCCTTTCTAATGTTTATAGTTCAATAAATGTGTTAAGTTATCTGGTCGTGTACCTTTTGATTGAAAAGGTGGGGTCTGCATTAGGTGTATGCATTTCGTATTTCTTCCCTAAAATTCCAGCACACCCCAGAAAACGTTACAGTCCTGGCTGCAGTGGTTTGCTGTTGTCGCTGTCCCTGCTAGCTGTTACCTATATACTGACCTATCCCAAAGTGCTAGACGTTGCATCTTCCTTATATTCTACTTTTTGGTTAGGGTTAAATTTCCCTCCCTTTTTAAATAATACTTTGATTTTTAATTTTTAAAAAAATTATTTTTAGATGTGTCTTGCTTCAGGATGGCTATTTACTACCTGGACTGTAAGCTCAAGTATATGCTGCCGTAGATCTTTGGGTGGGATGAGGGCTGATTTCAAATTTAGTGCTAGTTTATGTTTGTTTAGTTCTTCTTTAAGGTTTCCCCTTTCTTTGCTATTTAGGTTGCACATTAACAGCATGTGTGATGTGTTAAACCTGTCGCCACAGCTACAACTTAGTGGATTTTTGTACATCATGTGGTATTCGCCATTTAATCTCATTCTGCTTATTCTTGCCTGGTTTGTTCTAGTAGATTTCAGTAATATTAGACTGTTACTCGCTAGTTCTTATATTTCCTTTCTTGTTCCTTTAGCTTCTTTTTGGTAGATCTCTTCCCATCTTAGTTTGATTGCTGGTTTAATAGCTATTTTCCTTTCTTCTGATGAAATAGGCGTGTTTATTTGGATAAGCTTTATGTTAGGGTTTGGCTAGCTAGTCTGTGTGCTTCTTTGTTACCTTTTATGCCAATATGAGAAGGGACCCAGAGAAATTTTACCCTTATGCCTTTATTGTATAGTGTATTTACTTGTTATAATATTTTGTACACTAGATCTAATCTTTCTGATGACTGGTTTTTAATCACCTGCAGTGCCGACAGCGAGTCAGAAACAGCTACAAATAGCTTTTCTCTGACTGATTTTAGGTTTGCTGTGTTTATACCTATCATATGAAGAGCACCAAGTGTTGCTGTGAGTTCTGCTGTAAATATTGATGCGTGGTTTGGAAGTTTACCTGAGATGGCTGTTTCTTTGGAAGCATAAACTCCTATACCTGTAGCATTAATGGTTGGGTCATGCAAGCCATCAGCATAGATTTGGGAGTGATCTTTGTATGTGGTTTTCATCTTCTGTTTGAAATCTGCTATAATTTTGTCAAAGTGTATCTCTTTCTTGTATTTAGTAAGTTCTGTGTCTACAATTGCTTGCTGTATAGTCCAGGGTGGAACATGAGGGTGCACATGTGGATAAGGGGCTTGAATGTCAACATCAGCCCCATTTGTTTGTTCCAAGTCCTGGGTGCATTTCTGAATGCTAGGCTGTAGAGTAGGTTTGCCTGTCCGGTGTTTGTGCGGTGTGGTATATATCTGACTGGATGATCTGCAGGAAGGCACTGTATCTTATAATAGTAACTTGCTGCTCTTTCTTTAATTATTAAGTCTGTTGGTTTTTGTCCTGTCTCTGCCAACACCGCTAGGTTAGGGGTGCACACAGGGACACCTAAGACTACTTTTAGGGCTCTAGCCTGTACAGACTGGAGTTTATTTATTTGTTGGGCATTTAAATGGATTAGTAGAGGTGCTGCATACATCAATCTTGACATTATATGGGCTTGGTACAGGTTTAATTAAGACTTTGGATTTATGCCCCAGCTATTACCTGTCACTGCTCTCATTAGGTTTATTGCCTGCTTAGCTGCCTTTGTTATTTTCTCCACATGCGGATTCCAACTTGCATTATCGGAAAAGATGACCCCTAGAAATTGAATCTGATTGCTGTAATTGATAACTGTTTGATTTAATTTTAGCTGTGGGTAATCTATTTTCTGGTTTCGGTTTTTGAAGATTATCACCTGGGTTTTTGTAGCAGTTTGAATCCATTGTATTTTAACCATTTGGATACCTGGTTAAGGTCTTCCTGGACTTTATCTACTCCTAAGAATCTAGGTTTTGAGGGATCTTTAGTTTTGTATTTTTCAAATTTACCAAGTATGGTTGTGTCATCTGCAAATTGTTTGACTTCAACATATTTAACACACTTTGGAAGGTCTGCAATCATTGTTAAATAGAAGGGGACTTAACACACTCCCCTGGGTACTCCATTATCCAAAGTTACCTCCCTGGATGTTTTATCTTCTACCCTAACTTTGATTTTTCTGTTTAGCGTAAATGATTCTGCTAGTTTAATTAGTCTTTGGAGGGGGGTGCCCATTTGGTATAATTTCTGGATCAGGCCATCATGCCAAAGCATGTCATATACTTTTTCTATCTCCAAGAAAACTCCACATAGATTGACATTTTTTTTCAGATTTTGTATTTATGATTTCCTGTTGAAGAGCTGTTATATGGTCTATTGTGCTACGTTTCTTCCTAAATCCACTTTGTTCTTGGGGGAGGATGTTTTTGGCTTCACAGAAAAAGTTTAGTCTATTTTTGAGGATTGTTTCTAAGGTTTTTCCTAGCTCAGAGCTATTGGTCTGTAGCTAGAGGGGGCTGTCTTATTTTTGCCAGGTTTGAGGATTGGTACAACAACTGCTACTTTACAGCTACTTGGAAATATATCTTTCTACAGGATGTCATTAAAATGATGTAAGACTAATGTCTTGATACTGGTATGACTTTTGTTTAACATCTCGTATGTTATGAGGTCAGGGCCTGGAGCTGAATCTAACTTTTTAGATTTTAGTTAATAAAGAACAAATGAGGACCGAGCGCTTAAATTATCTAAAGATAACTCCAACAAAGGTACTGGCAGTGCTCAAACATAGCCGTATGCAGACGCATGTGCTCAAGGGAGCTTACCGTACCCAAACACGTAGCAAAGAGAGGGCCAAAAGAAAGGAACTTGGCAGTTCCTCAGAAAAGATCTGCCATTCCTTTCTTTATAACGACGCTATTCTTCACACTTTCTTTGAATCCTAGTTGTCAGCACTCGCTTAGTGAGTGGTCTGACTACATTAACATGGATTCTCTGTATGCACACGTTGTGCACCGAGGGCTAGCTGTGTGAAGACTAGCATCGTTATAAAGAAAGGGATGGCAGATCTTTTTTGAGGATCTGCCAAGTTCCTTTCTTTCAGCCCTCTCTTTGCTATGTGTTTGGGTACGTAAGCTCCCTTGGGCACATGTGTCTGCATACGGCTATGTTTGAGCGCTTTTAGATGTTAGTGCTATAGTACAAGTTCTTCCATGGAAAATTTCTCAGCTTAAGTGGATCTTCTATATTTTTTGGTGGGCTAAAATTTCTGATAATTCTTTGTGTTTTTTGTTAAAGTCAGAGTCTAGAATTAAGTCTGAGCTGGCTTCTTGAAACATCTTTGCCAAGAGGTTAGCTTTATCTTCATTTGTTTCATACCTTTGTTTGTCTTTTAGTAGGGTGGGCATGGTGGTCCTGGGACCATTGTTAAGTCTTTCAATTTTTTTCCAACTCTCATTTAGGTTTGAATTTAGGTCTAAGGTTTCTGTGAACTTATGCCATTCTTCTCTTTTGGCTTGTAGTATAGTGGATTTGGCTAAGGATTTTGCTTTTAAGTATTCTATCCTGTTTTCTACATTTTTATGTTTCTTCCATAATTTTAGTTTGTGCTTTGTTTTTCACAGCCAGCTCACATTCTTTAGTCCACCAAACTTGACCCGGAAATGTTTTAGTTTTGTTAATGCCTAGTGGTGTAGCCGTTTTAACTGAGTTTATTATGGCTTCTGTCAGCTTTTTATTTTTGGCTTCTACATATCTTTGTTTTGCCACATGTCTCCTATTTCAGTTTCTGCGTACTGATCCCAGTTGGTACGTTTGGTGTGTAGTCTGTTTGGTTCATTTTGCGGTTTAACTGGTTCTGCTTCTAGCATGGAAATTAAAATTAGGAAGTGGTCGCTACCTAGCGTCTCATCACCATTTACTTCCCAGTCCAAACTGCCAGCTAGGGTTGGGGTGCATAATGTTACGTCTATTGTTGACATTTGGTCTGAATTGCCCTGACAAAAGATGTAGAGCAGTAGAGCATGCTCGTGGTCAGCCTGTGCTAATGGGGCAATGCGCATGCGCATGGAGGCCTTACCAGGGATGGTTGTGTATTTCTTTCATTTGGAGGTGGGGTTAGGGCTCGCTAAGTGGGGAATTTAGCACTTTGAGTCAGGGTGAGCATGACTTATTGAACACAAACTGAGGGCAAAAATTTGAATTATCTTATGGATGTAATGATTGTGTACATGTTCTTGACTTTAGGCCTCCTGTCATTTTGGCATCTTCTTCAGGTGCTACTTGTACTAATCTTGCTGCATGTAGTTGCCCCTCTTCTCCAAGCTTTAGCAGTATGTTAAGTATTGAATCTTTTTTGTTTGGTGAGCTGACTGACCCTTTAGTTCCTGTTCAACCACTGGTAAGCAGAAAGTACAAATACCTGAAATCATTACAAAATAAGGCCATTGCAGCCATGTTGAGGAACTATACCGTGTCAGGTTATAACATTGAATAGCACACTAGCTAATACATATAAAGGCACTGTGTGTTCTTCATGCATCCAAAAAGATTTTGAAGCTTTTTTCTGATTTCTTCAGTTGGTGTTGGAACAGAACTGATTTTTGTTTCAGATGATTGGAGATGTGATGAAAAAGATGTGTATATGGCTGGAAAACAGTGCCTTAAGGTAAAATGATGATTTCAGAAGGGTCTTTTGTTAATGAGCATTGTTTCCTTGTGGTATATTCTTCTCTTTACCATATTATTTCTTTTTCTTTTTCATGAATGAGCATTGTTTCTTTGTTTTTTTATTCTTCTCTTTTTTTCAGTCTGATTCTCCCTTTTTCTATTTATCTTGTCTATATCATGTCTACCCCCAGCAAACACGGGAAGAAGTGAATACCACTTACTGACTGCATGACCTACTTTCAACCTGCTAAGCACCGAACTGTTGGGAAAACCTAGCTGACAGAAATCCAGTGTTTATAGGTTGTCACACCACTCGGCCACCTACCTTACTCTCACCAAGCGACCAAGGGCATGTGGGCATGTTCTTGGGCACAACTCCGCACAACACAAGACAACGAGACACTGCAGTTTTTCTAAAAAGGACCGGCCTTATTTATTAAACTACACCCTCGCACTCTCTTTCTGATACGCATTTATTACGCTGATGCACACGGTGGCTTCACACTATCTTTCACTAGCACCGCACGTATACACCAACTGTTCACTAGCTTATGGTTCTCCTTGTTCTCAGCTACACTAATTCCTGTGACGTGGCGGGCCATACCTTAACTTATTGGACTCGACTTCTCAGAATTACTGGACAAACTTTTATGGTGATCTCGTAAAATGCAGATTTAATTGAGCAATCGTCACCAAAACCTTTACTGCAACAGATCAATGGTTTCTACACCAGAGGGTGACGACCCTATGAAATAATGTGAATAACTAGAGAAATCTACCGAGGGAAAAGATTCTCATACTCTGACACGTTCGCTCAGTCTCACACAGGCAAAACACTTCTAGCTCAAGAGCCCCCACCCTCGTAAAAGATACAACTGCAGCGAACCGTTATTCAACATATATTTCAAACACTAACTGACGCGACAACATCAAATATATCTACAGATTATTTACAAAGAATCACCGTGCTCATGTCTAGGGTAAGACGCTGCCTGATTACGTCATACCACATGGTATCAGACAAAGAAGATAATCAAACTCCGGAGGGGGAATCAAACTGCAAAACGGCCTATGATCCTGCTCAATACACACATACAGTAAGTGACCGACAATAGAGCTCCTACTCTTGTCACTACTGAAACAACAGCTTCTGCGATACACAGCTCTAAAGCTATTAATAAGTGACCAACAACAGAGCATCTACTCTTGTCACTACTGAAACAACTGCTTGACCGCAATACACCGATACACTAAGTGACCGACAACAGAGCACCTACTCTGGTCACTAACGAAACTCCTGCTTTACTGCAGTACACAGCTCTAAAGCTATTCAATGACCAACTTTGAAGCTAAGACACGGCCACGATCAGCACTACACTCTTACCTCCCCTTGATGTATTGCCCGGCCACTAGCTATGACGTCTCCTGTCTCCGGCAGGATAAAACCACCTATCTTAATTCAACCCGAGTCCCAGACTCTAAGATAAGTTTATGGTAAGAGCAGTCCTATAAGGCGCAACAGCAGTAGTCACTTATGAGTCTTTGTCTTGTAGACTTGTCGGCGAAATACAGCCCAGTGTAATCGCGTGATAGCTAGCTGAAGTCCTTTACTCTTTCCACGTTTTTGGCTAAGTTGGCGAGGGGTAGAGGTCCGTGGGTCTACACGTGTCCGCTTCTTGTGGTCCTCCTACATTAATTCTCTCTCCATGTCCTGTCCTCTCTGTCTGTCCGTGTCCTAATCGCGATTTTGCCTCCTTAAGTAGTAGGTGTTCTGACGCATTAATCTCGAGTCAACCGGTTCTGGTCAGACTAGGTGGAGCAGAGCAGCTGCCTGACCAATGGCGTATCACTCGCCTACCTAATTGTGAAGAGAAGGGGAGGAGCTAGCTGGCTAAGCTAAGAGTGACAGGTGATACCCTAGGAGTGACATGTGACAATTCCAACAACTAACCACGTTTTCTGTCCTCACACAAAGTTCAACTCTTTCATCTAAACAATCTCCAAAATCAGTTAATCTCCTAACACTTTCTGGTCTAACAACGTACTATGCACTAGGGTTTCAAATATTATTATTGCTCTATGGTCTCAAGTCATTTCCTACAACTTGATGTTAAAAATTTGTCAAACTATTCGTCTACAAGAGATTTCAAAGTCTCACATGGACTTGTTATTAACCACAGTTGGTATCTCCAATGACACCAAGCATTTTGACATAATTCACAAAATGCTGTTCAAGTTTTTTTTTAAGCCACAAAGGATATGGGCAGTGAGCAGTCTTTGGACTTGGACTTGCACGGGAAATAGACGCTCCCGCCCTCCACGAGTCTCCCACTGCCTTGTGGCTAATCCTGGGGAGGATAAAGGCTAAGGGAGGACACCCTAACAGAAAACGGGCTGTAAATGCGGCAGCCCAGGGCGAAAGTCTTCCTTGTGGAAGGCACCGGCCAGGCTAAGAGCTTCAAGTAAGTTCAACGCCACCCGTTCACGACCAAGGTGAACCACCTAGTTGGAGGATCTTAGCTGTGGTTAAAGGACCTGGAGAGGGATGGGCGCCGTCAGGTCCTAACTGCCCAAGTTTCATCATGAGGACAACAACAACCAATACCATACCGGATCGGTTGTCGCCCAGGTTAACAAGGACCGCGCCTTCTGTCACCCACCAGGGGAGAGGTGTAAAATATGCTACTGGTGGACCACCTAAAAGAATAAGAGCCAGAAACAACATCACCATTGGCACATGGAATGTTAGAACACTGAGAGGAGAAGGAAAACTTGAAGAACTTGTACATGAAATGAAAAGGTACAGCTGGAGCATACTTGGACTCTGTGAAGTACGCTGGAAGAATTTTGGAGAGTTAGCTACAGACGATAGACATCGGCTTTACTTCAGTGGCAAAGGGGACAAGCATGAGCAAGGTGTTGTTTTTCTTGTTCACAAAGACATCGTGCACTGTGTCATGGTCTGCCGGCCAGTCTCGAGTCGACACATCGATTCGTTTGAGGGCAACCCCATTCAAGATCACCATCATACAAGCATATGTCCCAACATCAGACCATGATGATTACGAGGTAGAAAAGTTCTACGATCAGCTGCAGGAAGTCGTAGATCAAACACCTAAGAAAGATATCAACGTTGTGCAAGGAGACTGGAATGCCAAAGTGGGAAAAGACGCCTGCGTGAACTGGCAGGGAACCTGTGGCCAGTCCTCCAATGCAGAGACCAACGAGAGAGGCTTAAGGCTTCTGGAATTTGCCAGTTATAATGATCTCCTGCTGGCAAACACCCTCGGCCACCACAAAGCATCCAGAAGATGGACATGGCACTCTCCTGATGGGAACACTAAAAACCAGATTGATTACATCATGGTCCAGAAGCGCTTCCGGTCAAGTGTAAAAGCTACAAGAACAAGAAGCTTTCCAGGAGCTGACATTGGAAGCGATCATGACCTGGTCATGATGACCTTTCGGCTTCACCTGAAAAAGGTTAACAAAACGAAAGACACCAGGCTAAAGTTCGACCTCGAATGACTAAAACAGCCAGAATTAGCTAAAGAATTTCAAGTAATGATAGGGGGAAAATTTGCACCATTGACCATCCTCGGTGCCGAAGACAACACAGATGTGGACACGCTGATCACCACCTTTAACACGGCAGTGACTGAAACAGCCAACAAGATCCTAGGCAAACCTAGGGCAGTTAAGAAACCTTGGGCCACAGCTGATGTCCTTGAACTGTGCGATAAAAGAAGACAATTGAGAAACAAGAAAAATACAGTAGAAGGTGCAGCAAAATACAAAGAAGTCAACAAGGAGGTCAAAAGGCGCATGAAAAGGGCAAAGGAAAAATGGGTAGAAGAACAGTGCAATAAAATCGAAAGCCACCTGCAGAGGAATAACACCAAGAAGGCATACCAGGTAGTGAAAAACCTGACAGGCACAAAACAGGCACGAGTATCAACCATCCAGGACAAAGCAGGACGTTGTCTTAGTGAACATCGAGAAATCCTCACCCGATGGACAGAATACTGCACAGAATTGTACAGTCATGGAGTCATGGGAGACCCATGCGTACTTAATGTTGCAGAACCAAGCAACCTAGATGACTCCCCAATACTTCGTGAAGAGGTGGAGGCAGCAATCAAATCGCTAAAAAAGGGGAAGGCAGCTGGAGTAGACAACATCCCAGCAGAACTGGTCCAAGCCGGAGGAGAAGCAATGGTCAGTGCCCTCACAACAATCTGCAACAAGATCTGGCGGACTGGTGAATGGCCCATACCTTGGACCCGGTCACTGATTGTTACACTTCCTAAAAAGGGCAACCTGCAACTATGCCAAAACTATCGCACCATCAGTCTGATCAGCCACCCAAGCAAGGTTATGTTGAAGATTATACTGAGGAGATTACAACCACAAGCTGAAAAGATTATCACAGAAGAACAAGCAGGGTTTAGAGCAGGGCACAGCACAACAGAACAGATCTTCAATCTGAGGATACTATGTGAGAAATACCTCCAACACCAACAAGATCTATACCATGTCTTCATAGACTTCAAGAAGGCATTTGACAGAGTGTGGCATGCAGCATTGTGGGCAACCATGAAGCTGTATAGTATCAATGCCAACCTGATCAAAGTCATAGAACAGTTATACACCACAGACACCAGTGCAGTACTTTTCAATGGTAGCACTGGGGAATGGTTCAAGACTGCTGTTGGTGTCCGACAAGGCTGCATACCATCTCCCACGTTGTTCAACATCTATCTAAAAAGAATCATGACCGATGCCCTGGAGGATCATGAAGGATCAGTCAGCATTGGTGGCAGAACAATCACCAACTTGCGCTTTGCTGACGACATTGATGGGCTGGCTGGCAGTGAAAAAGAGCTTGCTGATTTGGTTGAGCGTATTGACAAATCATCGAGAGCTTATGGAATGGAGATCAATGCGGAAAAGACCAAACTGATGACCAATAACACCAATGGCATCAGCACTGACATCAAAATCAAGACTGACAAGCTAGAAACAGTCCACAACTTCAAATACCTTGGATCCATAGTTAGCGATGAAGGCTTCAAACCAGAAATACTTGCCAGAATAGCAATGACGACGGCAGCATTGACAAAACTGAAAACCATCTGGAAAGACAACAAACATCACCCTCAGTACAAAGATCAGACTGATGCGCACCTTAGTCATCTCTGTTCTTCTCTACACTTGTGAGACATGGACCCTGACAGCTGATCTACAGAGAAGAATTAAGGCCATGGAGATGAGATGCTTCAGAAAAGTCCTCCATATCTCCTACAAAGACCACATCACCAATGAAGCAGTGCGAAACAGCATACGACAAGCTATTGGCGAACATGAAGACCTGCTGACTACTGTCAAAAAGTGCAAACTGAAATGGTATGGGGACGTGTCAAGATCATCAGGACTTGCAAAAATCATCCTGCAAGGCACAGTACAAGGAGCAAGAAAGAGAGGCAGGCAGAGAAAACGATGGGAAAACAACATCCAAGAGCGGACAGACCTGACCCTCCCTGACATCCAGAGAATGACAGAAGACAGACAAAATTGGAAGATGCTGGTTGCCAAGTCCTCAGTGGTGCCCCAACGGCCACGGCTACGGGACAGATGAGATGAGAGACAAAGGATATCTAAGTTTTATCACTGAGACTTAATATTCTACATAATCCAAAGAGGATATCAAATCATCGTCACACAGAGACTAATCATCACATCACATCACATCAGAATTCCCACTGGATATCAAGGCTGCGTCACACAATGTTCCACACTGTCCACAAAGGATGTTAAGGTTGCATCACACAGACTTAATGTTCATCACTGTCCACAAAGGATATTAAGGTTGCGTCACACAGACTTAATGTTCATCGCTGTCCTCAAGGAATATCAAAGTAGCGTCACAAACTTACTATCACGAAGTGTCTATCTACAGAGGATCCCAACACAGCTCCTGCAACCGACCTCTCACTTGGGAAAAATCTTCTCTCCTCCACTCTAGCGGTAGTGCGGTACAAACTTAAAGCTGTTCACTGGAGCTGTCAGTCATGACATAGGTTGCACACTGTGAAGTCACTGCAGTTGCATCACAGCCGGTGCTATCTTACATGTTGTGATGAGCTAAGGGATGGAGAGAGTGCTGGGGTCACCTAACCTCTGATCTAAGGGAGGGGGAGGGATGCAAACCTTCGTGGCACGCGCACTGACCTCGCTCACTGCCTTTAATAATCAGGGCCGCCGGTTGTCTGGCGCACACAGCCACACGCACAATCGTCCGTCACCTAGCTCCTGGGCACCGACCATGCATCGGGTCACTCACGCAAGACCAGCCACACTTTTGCTAGTGGGAACACGTCACACCAGGTCAACACAAACACTAAACAATCAACTACCGCTTGTCTAATGGCTCAGCCCCCACCCACTAGCCTTTCCCTGACTCCTAAACAACGAAAGACAACACCTGGCATGAACAATAACAAAGATGAATTTATTATGATGCGAAATAAGTGTGCTCCACAATCATGTGTAAGTGAAATTACTGGGATGATCCCCTAAGACAAGGCAGACGATGTGCCCTTTAACCAATCAAGATACAAAGCACAATTGACAACCTATGGCTCGCCTACGTTAGGCTTACAGATACTATTTCTAAGATTTACCGGCCTACAACTGACTACTTGTTTATGGTACTGTTTCTTTTAACCTGCGCAACACATGCATTAAGTCATACGCAACAGATACCAACGATTCACGTAACTATACCTACAATACGAGGCAGCTGCAGGTTACGGTACACTACTTCTAACGGGCCTACAGCACAACCAGCTATCAGGTACTTAACTGAATAATGCTGCGCAGTCCGTTGGGATGTAGAAACAGAGATTCCTTGGCTGAAGACACAGGACCTGGTGCTGCACGGATTCTGCTCTCCTCTCGCTCCTCTACTGCTCACACAGAACAGGGCCCACTCCTCGACCAGTCGGAGCTTACAGCTGTACGAAGGGACAAGCCGCCACGACGCTGCACTAGCTGAGTTCCAGAGAAAAGACGTAGGGGTTGGGAAACTCCTACCTTGTATTGGCCTAGAGGACCACCCAGCTGCAAGTGGTCAGACTGTTCGGCCATTCCTGGACATTCGCCACCCTCACGGGCCATAAACCTGTCCGGTTAGCAGGCCCTCTCCTCTCTGACGTCGGGCGGTGCCAGTGCCCAGCCATAAATCAGCTCAGATAAGCATTGCTACCCGCCGACCGCTGACCACGGAGGTGTAAGCGAAGCTGACCACCCACACTGACCACTGCAACGCATACTGAGAGGCCTCTGCCTCACTAGTTACTATCATGTGTGATGGGGGCATCCATCATGGAGACGGTTTCGGCCATCATGCTCACGGCCACAGCGTTCGCCGGGGCGGTATGGGTCGAGTACTGCCAGCGACACGTGGCTGTGGCGCACTGTGTTATCTTACAGCGTGCTGTGCTAGGCTCAGTCTCTTTAAACGTTTCTATATCTTTCTAGGATAGTTACAGATACTAACAACTAAAACCCTCTGATTCTCCTCGATTTACTCTTTCTGTAGATACTTAACTCATCAAACGTCTTGATAGAGTAAATTTATTGTAGGCAGAATTCGTACCTTTATCTATTCACATTAGCTAGTTAAACTACCTTTTAAAGTAATTATCTTTATTTCCTTCTCACTCTACTTAACTTTCCTTAACACTAACAGGAAGAGCAAAGCGCACTCTAGTCACTGTATATTTTCATGTCCTTGTAGGTATATTCTTTCACTTTTTATTCTAAATGTTGTATGTGTAAGAAACACAAAATGAGGTATCCACCTCACTTCCACCCGCCAGCTTCTGCCGTAGCTGGTAATGGCTCCGTTGTGGCTCGCTCCCACCCGGTAAAAGCGGGGTGCGTGCCGGACAAAGCAGAGTCCCGAAGTAGGGTGGAGCAGGAGGAGGACGAGAGAGAACATGTAGTGTGGTAGCGAAGTGCCAGTAAACTGTGGGGTGGCGGAGCATGTAGGGCGGCAGCAGCAGTGGCGGCCCTAAATAAATTACGCAGAGGGTGTGGAAGAAAACCCTGCCTTTGTTTTGAAGGAGAGAGAGAGGAAAGTTGCGAAGCGAACCCGCTTCATCACATATGCTATTATGGCTCTTGCCCAAATTCCCATGACACACGTCCACCTGTGGGGGGGGGGGGTTTACGTCACTGCTCAGGAGGCGCTGACTATCCTTGGGCATGCAAACAAAAGAAAAATCCTACGAATACGCATTAAAGTATCATGCTTTCACAAAATATACATGATTTCAAAAATATAGGAAAAACTCCCATGGAGTATTTGGCCTACCTCCTGTCTGGGCAGAGGGTTTTTACACAAAAATCAGGCCACACTCTCTCAGCCTTCCAGCGCCGATGAAGGGCTCTGCTCGGGTGTCTGGGCACTCGCAGAAAAGTCCGTCCGTCATGGTCCCTTCAGGTCGTTGGCACCACTCTCTCAGCGTCAATCGTCCACTAACTCTCAAAAACTGCGTGCGTCTTTGCCTACTCCCGCACGTCAATCATCTCTCAGTGGTCTAAAAATAGCGCTTAGTGTGTCACACTAAGTGACTAGCCTGCTTACTACGCGTCATTGGTTTCATGGCCTGTTTTAGTGACATAGATCCATAGTTAGAGCTATGGCTTGTCGTTGATATCAGATGTTATTTTCCTTCTTTTCTGCCTACCCCCTACTGGCATGCATGGGTTGGCATCCCCAGAAATTGGACTTATCTCTTTCCAGAATGTTGATGTTTCTAGGATTTTTTTAGTTCGATGCCGCTGCTTGGTATGTTCGACCTGCAGCAAGGAGAGTGGACTGATCCCCTTCTATGATAAAGCAACTGCACCACAGACAAGTGTCTGACAGGGAGATGGCAGCTGTGCTGGGTGTGATGGAATCACTTGTCCTTCTAATACGTCTGGCTGGGCTGTATAAGCATCCATTGCAATGTGTATTCCAGATGCATTGGTCATAGACATTACAAGCTTCGGACATGCTTTATACTGGGGACTAATGGCTGGCTCCTTTTCTAGAATGCTGGAAGGATTCCCAGTGGCTGTTGCATGGGGCTCCCATCACCCCTTCCTGGCCTGCAGCAGAATTGTTCTCAGATGCCTCTCCCATGGGCAGCAGGCACACTCTGAACCATGTTGCACATGGCACCTGGTCCAAGACAAGGAAGACAAGCCCACCTGCAGAGTGTTTTGGACTCTACAGAGCTTTCAGGCAGGGTCACCTTGCATCTTCTCTCCACAGTTCTTCTTTCTCTGTGGTCTTCTTTAGACCCCCTTTTTTGCCGTGCAGGGCGACCTGGGTCGGGGGAGAATGGGATGCTGGGGGTTGAGGTCCCTGATGGGTGCTGCTCATCATACCAACATGCCCCTTTGGCCTGGACTTCTCCTAGACAGGAGGTTGGTGTGGCCCACACCAATCAGTTGGCTGGTCATGCAGTGCCCTAGCTTTGCTAGAAGGCTGCAGCCTGGGTCAATCTGGTTTGGTTTTGTCTAAGCCAGAGTATATCTCTCCTTTAGCCCTGGTGTGGCCCTGCTGGACATACCCCATGTGGTACCACTCAGCAGCATCCCCTTGTTGGACTTCATGGTGGGTGGGGAGCAGGAGAGATGAATGTTTCTTTTCCAAACCATGGCCTCCAAAATTCTATCACACAAGCGGCATCTTTCTCCCTGTGTAAGCTCTGATAGTGAGGATGAGGTCCGGCAGACTGTTTCTGCTCGCACTTCTCAACCTTCCTGGCCCCGTTTTCTTGTTGTTAAGGGTGCTGAGAAACCCATTATGAAGCTGACCCCTTTTGCTGTCCAGAAGGGGTTCAGTGGTATTTCTTCTGGTATTGTGTCTGTCAAGCTGTTCTGTGGCACCTCTTTTCTTGTCGAATATGGAACCCAGAAGGCATCAGATGCCCTTCGCCAATGGGATTCCAAACTCTTTGTTGATCATCCCATCTGGGTTCCATGCACAGCTCACCAAACTCTTTCATCAGCATGATTTGCTGTGCTGACTTGGCTAATATTTCAGAACTCGTCATCAAGGCCGAGCTTCAGTCCCAGGGGGTGACGAATGTTCGCTGCGTGACTCGCAAGAATAACAAGGCAGTCATTCCCAGCAAAACACCTACTTTGTCACTTTCTGCTTTCTTTGTGGCCTTTCTTCGTCCTCTGTCTCCCTCCCCCTCCTTTTTCCTTTTACCTGTGTTTTCTGTCTTCGTGTTCCACCATGAAATAGCCTTCCTTGCTGGCACGGCATTAAGCCCCAAAACTCCCTCCGGTCCATTCGTGCGTTATGCATAAAGGCGCTGGATGTTTTACGTGTTGTTGAATGCACCCAGTGGGGTGTGGATCAGACTGTTCTTGGTTCGCTCCAAACTCGATTATGCTTGTGTTGTCTATGACTCCGCCTGTCCCATCTACCTTAACACAATGACTGCCAGCCATGTTTGAGATGAACTTTCTGGTGTGTCAGGGCATGTTTAAATGTTAAAAAAAAAAACCCAAACTGTATGGCCTAGAAGAATAAAACAAACTACTTTTTGAAGACAGAAACATACTTAAACAGGACTGACATTTGTTTCCCTGAGACCACGTTCTGCGTAGAGCGTTTGCATTTTGAAAGTGTGGGTCACTGCACAACGCCCCTGGCCGGCCACGGATGATACAGATAGGGCACACTAAAATGCTCCTGGCATTAAATGTGTTAAACTCCTTGATGCTGTCCACCGCCATGGTCTCCGGATTTGTCTGAGGCCATTTTGCACCACCCTGGTTGACAGCCTGTATGCTGAGGCTGACGAGCTCCCTCTTTCTCTGCACCACCTCAGTCTCATGCTCAGGTATGTCATGAGGCTGCGGGCATGTCGGGAAAACCCTGCTTACTTTAGTGTCTTTCAGCCTGAGCATGCTCCATTATACGATCTTCATCCAAAGAAGCCCAAATCTCTTTCTCTCCGCCTTCTTTCTGCCTCTGCTCTCTCTCTTGACGAAGTTGCTCCCCTCCCCTCCCTTCCAGATCCTACCTGGACCTTGCCGCCTCTTGACCTTGGTCTTGACCTTGCTGCCTTCTCCAAGTCTTTCACCTCTGCTCTACTTTATCTTCGCCACTTTCACTACACATGAACTACTCTCTGACTATCCTGGTTTCTGCAACATCTTCACCGACTGCTCTAAACTTCCTTCCGTCAGTCCAGTTGCGGCCGCAGCCATCCCCACTCAGGCCAGTTGCGGCCGCAGCCATCCCCACTTGCTCCTCTCATGTTTTCATGGCTTGCCTCGCGGATCACAGTTCTGTCTTCTCTGCCGAACTTTCTGCGACTCTCTCATGCTCACCACCCTGCTGAGAAAAACTTTCTGATTCTGATTCTCTTTCTGCCCTATGTGTGCTTGCCTCTCACCGCCTCGACCATCCTTTTCTGCTTCACTTTCACACTGACATCTCTCTCCTCTGTTCTCGGACTTTGTCGGGGTCCCCGGCCATGCTGGCATTCCAGGCAACACACGCGTTGCCCAGGCTGCCAAGCAGGCTCTTCAGGGCCCCATCAATCTCTCTCCTGTGGTTTCCGTTGACCTTCACCCTCCTATTTCTTCCTACATCCACTCTCTTTTGCAAGCTCACTGGGATACTCTGTCTTCCAACAAACTCCACTGCATTCTTCCTTCTCTCTCTGACCCTGTTTACTGTGCAGAACCTGTGCGTGAGATGATGTCCTGATGTGCCTTCGTTTGGGTCATACCCACCTCACCAACTCCTTCCTGCTCTGTTCTGAGCCTCCCTCCACCTGTGACTATTGTGACACACCACTCACCGTCTGACACGTTTTATTTTCTTGTACCCATTTTTGCCAGATCCATCAGCATTATTTTTCTGCCCCTTCTTTCCTTGCCCTCTTCCATTCATTTCCTCCTGTGGTCCTCGCCTTTTTACGTGCAGTTGGGTTTTATTCCTGTATTTAAGCTTGTTTTTATGCCTTTTTTCCTCCTTTCAGTTTGACCTTGTGGCCTTTCTCCATCATCTCTTTTCCTCCCCCTCTTTTTTTCCTTTCACCTGTGTTTTCTATATTTTTGTTCTGCTGTGATATAGCCCTCGTTGCTTGCATGGCGTTAACCTCAACACTCTTACTGTGTGCAGCCTGTGCGACGAGCTGCTATCCTGACGCACCTTTGTTTGGGTCATACCCACCTCACTCAGTCCTTCCTGCTGTGTTCTGAACTTGCCCCCACATGTGATTTCTGTGACATAACTCTCACCGTTAGACACATTTTATTCTTCTGTACTCATTTCAACCATATCACTATTTTTATGCCCCTTTCTTCCCTGCCCTCTTCCGTTCTGTTTGTTCTTCTGTGATACTCGATTTTTTTACATGCAATCGGCTTTTATTCCTGTATTGAAACTTAAAAAAAAAAATTTCTCCTCCTTTTGGTTTTACCTTGTTGCCTTTCCCCGTCCTCTCTCTCTCCCCCTCCTTTTTCCTTTCACCTGTGTTTTCTCTGTTCCGCCGTGATATAGCCCTCGTTGCTGGCACGGTGTTAAACCCCAAATCTCTCTCTCTCCCTGAATGTTAGTAAACACTACCCAATAACCACTGCAAAGTGCCTCCAATATGACAGGTAGGTCAATATAGCAGCTTAATTGGTTCTGCCACAGTACCAGGACCTTCGGTTATCTATATGTACATATCTAAGACCAAGAGTAATGTGTTCATTGTGACATATTGAGCCTCATTAATTATGTAGTCATTAATTATTTTCAAACGACAACCCCAACAATGTACTGGCAGCGCTAGACACAACCGTATGCTGACGTATGCAATCAAGGGAGCCTATCGTACCCATACACGTAGCAAAGAGAGAGTCGAAAGTAAGGAACGTGGCAGATCTTCAAAAAAGATCTGCCATCCCTTTCTTTTAAACGACCCTAGTCTTCACACGACTAGGGTCGTTTAAAAGAAAGGGATGGCAGATCTTTTTTGAAGATCTGCCACGTTCCTTACTTTCGACTCTCTCTTTGCTACGTGTATGGGTACGATAGGCTCCCTTGATTGCATACGTCAGCATACGGTTGTGTCTAGCGCTGCCAGTACATTGTTGGGGTTGTCGTTTGACGATTTTATAGCGCTCTGTCCTCATTTGTTCTTGTTTGATTAATTATTTTCTCATTTGCTTAAATCATTTTTCTGTTTCAGCCAAAAGACAGAATCTGGGCTGATGAAAAGGAAGCGTCTGGCACACCTTTTCCTCGACTTGCACCATGAATGTTTCCACAAATCATATCTCTTTGAACAACAAGTTATTCTGGACATCAGTCTTGTTGTATTATTGGTCCTAGACAAAGCAGCTGTACTGGCAGAGGAGTTAAAAGAAGATAGATGCCTTGCTGAATTCTATGGACCCCTTGAGGTTTTTGCCACAGAGCTCTGCAGATGGATGTCTAACATTTGCAATCCGGGCGGACATCGGACAAACTTGCGGTCGAATTTACAGGTATTTCAATGTCTGTGCACCGAGTAAATGTTTAGAAATGTTAATTATTTTTAATTACAGTATAACCTCAGTTTTATGAACCTCCCGTTTACGGTTACTTCTCTTTCATTGAGGCTCAGGTCTTGTGACGGACACATTCTGCTATAACAATGTCATCCCATTTGATTTATGACCAGCCCCTCCCTTACCTGGTTAACAACCCGCCTTTCACTGAATGTTATGACAAGTGCTTGTTTCTTTGTTTTCTGGTTCGAGCAGTATTCATAGTACCTCCAGCCTAACAACCATATTGCTATACCACTTTTTCATGAATTCATTTAACTCTTAGCGTCCTATAGCGCGGTAATGCGCGCCTCGCCTCTAATCCTGAAGCGCGGTAATACACGCCTTGTTTAGTGCTGTTGTTAGCGATGATATCCTAGGAAGTAGGAGCTCTCCAGTGGATGAGAGAGGGTTTATTCGGCTTCCGGAAATGTCCGTGTATGTTTTCTGCGATCGAGTTTGCTAGTATCGTGTTGTTTTGTGGACGATTTTTGGGTTTTTTTGAGGTTTGAGTTTGTGCATTTTTTACGGCGAAGATGGCGGATGTTGGCTCCGATAGCGATAGCGAGTTGGCGATCTAATCAATAAACTAAAGAGCTGAAGGACTTGGTGGGGACAATCAAAGCGATATTTCTGTGTCCTCTGTGCATACTAGCGATCTCAGTGATGGTGGAAGTGTCTGTTCTGACGATTTTGATGGCGATGCCTAGTGGAGTGATGTTGAAAATCACGAAAGGAATGCATTTGAAAGTGAAGTAGGGCCAAGTGAACCATTGCCATTTGATGCTAAGCCTGTGGATTATTTTTTGCTTTTGTTTCCTGAGAATATTTTTGAGAAGATCAAAACAGAAACAGAAAGGTATGCTCATCAGCAAGGAGTCGGAACTTTCACAACGAGTGTTGCTGAAATCAAAGCGTACCTGGGAATTCTCTTCTTGATGGGTGCGATCCAACTTCCAAGTTACAGGCACTACTGTCCCACTCAGTACTAGAGTTGTGTTTGACCTAGTAAGACCTCTGTACTACAAGTTCCATCATGTGTATTTTGACAATTTTTTCACTTCGGTTAACCTTCTTGAAACACTGCTGAGAAAAAAAAAACCTACTCACGCCCTCAACGGCTGACACACCTGAACTTCCACCTGTCTGTTGCCACTGGCCTCATCAATGTTTGAAATTACTTTTGTGACAAGGCATAGGAGTGTAAGCTTCAAGTCTGATGATTATTCATTTATTGCAAGTGTTTTGACTGTTCTGGACTGTAACTGCTCTACATTACTTGTGAACTGAATTACTTATGCTGAAAGAAGACAATCAGATGTTACCTGTAATTTGCTTCATCAATACATCCCCACATGTAAGGGTAGGTGCCTGATTTGCAAGAGTTTTCTTATCTGTGTTGTCTGTGCTCACATTCACATGCAATTCATACTGTCTTGTTTTTTTTATTTTGTTTTATTGACAAAGTCCCAAACACACCTGTAATTATGATTTAATTACAATATTCCTACAGGTAAAAATAGTTCTAAACTCAAGATGGTCCTTTGGTTACATAGAATAACCATTCTGCAAACATATCCTAAAATATGAAGTCATTGTGACAATAAATAAATTTTCAGGATTTTTTTCAAATTTATAACCCATTTTTTTGCAATAAACTTCAAAACCTTACAGGACAGAGGCACAAATGCACAGAAAACCATATAGGACGCTAAGAGTTAAAATCTGTATATGCATTAAAACTTTAAACTGAGTGGGTTGGTTGGTTGGTTATTTAGAGGGACAGTGCTTCCATCTCACAGTGTTCGCATTATGGGGGAGTGGAGGGTGGGGTCTTATTACTAAGCTATGCACTGAAAGAACCACCAGACTGATAGTCTGCAATAATATGGCCAGTTCGGACAGGCAGTTTAATATGTGGGGAGATGACCGAATGGAGTCTGCACAATGTTTAACTCTAGGAAATAATCCTTGGCCACACCTGGATTTGAACCAGTAGCTATCCAAACTGAGTTAGACTTTTCCCTTTGTCTTTTGTACTCCTCCCTTTTGAGACCCCTCCCTTTTAAGACTTTATTTCTTGTCACAGTACTGTACCATGACCCAGAGTGCTAAGTTCTAGCTTAGTGATCGCCTACCACACATCCCTTACAAAAATTACATGACCCCTTCCCTGGTAAGGCCCCCTCCACCCATGCGCACACCAAACACACATCACCTGATGTGGCCAGCCAACCGGTATGAGTCTGTGTCTTTTGAGCACGGACATGGTGTGGTGTGGACGTTTTTGCTACTGCTCCTCAGACTTCGTTTGCCCTACTGCTTTCCTTCAGCACTCACACGGCCCACCTTTCAGGGAAGTAGCCTTGCTTTTCTGTCTCTCGCCCATGCTTGGAAAGTTTTGCCGTTTGAGACAATTTTGTGTTGGGTGTGTGTGTGTGTTTACTCTCGTCTGCTGTTTGTAGTATGTGTCTGTGTTTTGAGTTGCCATTGCGCTTACCGCCGCTACTCACCAGTGTGCATCCCGCATTTTTTGTTTACGCAATTTTTGCTTCAAGGGCTTTTGTGTTATGCTGACCAACTCCAAGCATGTTTCACATCCCCGGTCAAGGGATTTGGACAAGAGCTATGGGCGAGAGACTTCATCTTCTTCCGTTTTGTGCTGCTCCAAGCCGAGCTGCACACTGAGCCTCATCAATGCCATGGAAGATGTCATTGCTCTGCCGATACCTCTGCCTGCAGCTGCGTATTCCATCTTTGGCTTGAGTCTCTCCTGCATCCATGCTGTCCTCATTGTCTTCACATTCCCTGCTCCAGACAGCATGTAACGGGTCCTGATGGGGTCCAGCAGCCAGTTCTGGTTTCCCTGCCAGCCCCTCGCCCCTCGGACTTCACTACTCGGACTGAGACTCTTTGGCCGGTGGCTTCCTCTGCGGACCAGCTGGCCGATCTGCCCGTGGGCATCTCCCCTGAGTGTGTGGATGTGGTGGAGCCTGGGGACGGAAGGGGCCCCTTCATCCTGTTTTTTTTTCGGACCACCTTCCCCCCCCCACCCCCACCCCTGCCACGTTTGGTTTGACTCTTGGAGTTTCTGATTGTGCACTCTGCCTTGGCCAAGGCTTGGACTTCTATGCGCAAGCCAGAAACCAATGCCCCCCCTCCCCTCTCACACACAATTGTCCCGTCCTTCCCCTACATGGTGCTCGTGGGTCAGTACCTCCACCCTCCCAAACTGTACACGTCGACGGACTAGTTGCTGCAGTTGTAAATCCTGGCTTGGCCACTTCCGTTGTCCCGAGATGACCTCGCTTTCCTCTCACCTGGTCAGGCGGTCCCAGCTTCCGTTGTAGTAGGTTGGTCCTGCTTCAGCTGAAGCTGTTTGCCAGTTGGAGCTTGAATCTGTCATGGAGGCTGTGTTGAGGAGCTTGGAGGATTCTGTTTACACTCCTGACGCCTTTCTTTCCACTGGGACGCTGACTTTGCGGCTTCCCATCTCTGCGTGCTTTGGCTGGTGCGGTGCAGACATCTGGCCACCTTTCTGGTACCAACGTGGTCAATGCCATTCTGGCCAAATGGGATGCCCTTGTGTCCGTGGCTTCCAGCTTCTCTGACCGCCTTGCGACTGTGCTCCAGGTTGGGCAGGTCACTCCTTCGACGCTATTTGGTCCTTATGCCTGTATGGCTTCGCAGGAGCTGGCCTCCGTTAGCCAAGAATGCCAGTTGGATTCCCTCCTCAGCTTGCCCTGGAAGCTCCTATCTCCTATCCTCTCTCCCCCCCCTTCTCCTTCTCTCTCTTTATCTAATTATCCGTCTCCCTATCCATCTCCAGCATCTCCATCTGTCCAAAATCGCCCGTCTGGTCCCACCAGAACTTATTTATCTAACCTAGATGTCAAATAACAGAGTCCTGTGGTCTGCACATGGCTGTGATTGGCAGTTGTGCTCTTGGTGGCTTTAGTGGACAGTGAACGGCTTGGGAAATGCTGACTCAGCACATGGGTAACCAAGTGCCAGGCAGCTCAAAACAGTGTTTCTGACATTGCATGTCTGTCTGCTGTGCTGTGTGTTGAGTGAATTGGAGGTAAATTCCCAGAACTGTTTTATGTGGGATCGTTACAGTACCTGTACAGTACCTGGCTCACTAAGTAGCATGCTCATAACATACCGCCTGAGGTGCATATTATACCAGTACTGACCTTTTCCCCAAGCAGATAGCAGATTATTTATTCATCGATGTGACTTGGTTTTTGATATGATTTCATTTAAGAGGGCTTTTTTCCCCTAACTTGCTGGACTGCTACGATCAGTTAATAAGCAGAAAGGGTTAGTATTTCATATCAGTCTGTATAAGTCCTTATCTTCTTTGTTGACCAGTATATGCTTCTTAAAGAAGACAGCATCCTATAGCTGCTCTCCCCAATGTTGTTTTAGGGTCAGCTTCTTCTGCAGTCAACTTTATGTTGTCAGGAAGTTTTGGACCGCTTGAAATCACCACAATCAGGCTTTATTGAAAAGTTTGATGATCTGGTCTAGGTCGGACGTGTTGAGCAAAACTGCTAATATGGCAGACTGCCACCTTCCTGCCAATTTTATGCTTAGAAATGAGTTATAATTAAATTTAATTAATTTTAACTATATTTGCTGCAAGGGATAATCTCTCATATAGTTGTAATCACTGTTTCCAAGCACTAACTGTATTTGAATTGATAAAGATTTATTAGTGTAAATGTCCCTTGCGGTGTATACCAGTACGAAGACCTGTACCAGTGTACAGTACCATTTTAAGACCGTACTGGCAATTACCGGTATTCTAGTGCATACCACCACATCTGTTCAAAAGTCATTCTTTTGTCAAAAAGAGTTCTTAACATTTTTATAGTTTGTAACAAAATGTGGTCCAATTTTAGTCAATATTGACCTAAAGCATTTACCATTAAAGATTAAAACAATATTTAAATCTAACAAAGCTGCGATATTTTTGACATCAGAGGCATTGTGTAATGTTTTCAATATATGCATTATTACACAGATGTGGGCATCTCTATTTGCACAAACGGACAAAATTTATTGCGTGGGTCTACGTCAACATATGAAACAGATTGTTTCAGAGAACTTTAAAAAGGAGCTCAGAAAGGTAATGTTTGACACTATTTGTGAAACTTTTTATTTACAGCAAAAGGTCTTGGAAAGAATATTGGTCTAACCACTGAAAATATCAATTATACAGTAGTGAAGATAGCATATCATGTAAGCTGGGGATGCATGTTCCAGTCAATCATGATGAGTAAAACTACATGAGACAGATGTTTTATTTACATCTGATGTTTGCTTGTGTTTTGTTGACCATTGTATATACAGATTTTTGCATGGTCATGTCCTAGTAGCTGTGTCCATGAATCTGTTAGTTGTTAGTACTGTAACATTATGGCGTTCCCGAATGGTCACGACACCACGAATGTAGCGTTGTACGGGCGTCACGGCATCAGAAAGCAAACGTACCATTGTCATGATACCAGCAAACACGAGTTGACATGTTCGTCTCAGTCACCCGTACGTCCGTGGCCGAAAGAACACCAGCACTTCGTCGCAGTTCAATTCTTTTATTTCACATCCTCTACAACCATCCCTGGTCCCGGTACTCCGGCCAGTCCATGGTCCAAAAACCAACAAGCCCAAAGCCAAAAGCGAAAAGAAACCAAAAGAAGAACCCAAAAAGCCCCCGCCCTGGTCGTGCCAGCCTCTTTATACCCCCTAAACTAAGGACTAAGGGTTAGGTTCCCATGGCCAGCTGGGGCCTCCTGACTGCTGTAGTTTGGGTTATGCTGTCAATGTACTTGTGTGACTGAGTGCGAGTAGCTCAAAGTGGTGTGTCTGACCTGTCATGCATGTCCCCACTAGGCAGTCTGTTTGAGTGCGTTGCAGGTCAGTTCCCAGCCCTGTCAAATATAGAATGTGCTGTACTTATGTGTCCTGCGTCTATCCACTAAATACCTTACATCTAATATATTGCTTACTACGCATATTGTTATAGTACCTAGAACCATTCTAGAAGAAGTAGATGATAAAAGTGAAACTGCATAGCACAGCATACTTCAGAAACCTGTGTGCTGACGGTCGGCTTGTACTCCTACCTAAAATGTCATTTTTCATTGACTTGGCTTTCGGTTGATTACTGACTGCCTTAGTGGTCTGTAACCGGCACACACGTGGCCCAAATGGCAAAGACCAAATGTACCAGTGTGCGCCGTTGGAAGTTACAAAAGAATTTATTTTACGTGGGCTCAATCCCGGTTTAGGCAATCACTCACACAGGCGTCCAAATTGCAACCTACTCAACTACAGACGCGTGATAGCAACAAACATGACATTTATTAACATAATATTAACAACAGACAAGGACATAGAAAATAAGTGTACAAGAATTCTCACAAGTAAAAACAGCAACAAATCACCCCAGCTAAAGCTGTCCTCACAACCATATAACTGATACACTGCTATCCTACTACACAATCCCCGCGCACATGGTAAAACCAATAGTGGGTGATAAAAGAGAACTAGAAAGAAACTCGAGAGAGGAAAACGTGAAGAGGAAAGGAAAGAACGACGAACGTCGAGGGACGAAACGTAAAAAAAACCGTGGCCCTGCAATCAAATGCAAGATTCCACATAATTCTCATGACTATACGGCCTCACGATCTACTAATTCTCAACCTAGCCAGTTACTTTTACACAATGCTGAATGGTAAATCACAAACCAGAATATTCACAGATCAAAAGAATCAATAATAACTTTCCTACAATCATCGTAGTACTGCTCTGCGTGTTTACAACATTTCAAAAGGCCACGCTTGCTGTCAAGCTCAGCACAAACAATTCAATGCATCAAAACTGCTTACCACTATCATTGGCATTGTAACAACTAAGAACAAAGTACAATGTACTTGCCTGCACAAACAGGACCACACAAGACTGGCAAGCAGAGCTGCACAGTCAAACGATGTCAACGCTTAGGCAGCGTCGTGAAAAATGACAGAACACGCGGTTCCCGCGCGATCGGAAATGTTTCCGGTCGCGGTCTCGCGAGACTTACAATTTTAATTACACTATTTTCTCACAAAAATATTTCTTTGTACAACTCCATGAAAAGTATTTTACAACAATCTTTTCAGAGGGGTTGTACAGGTCTAATATTGAAAGCATGCACTCCTGAGGTGAGAGGTTGACTGTTTGTACCATGGCCGAGTCATACTTTAGTTTTCAAAATCGGCAATCTAGAACTGCCCTGCTGAAACACTTGGCACTGTAGGGAACAGTATTCTGACTAGCTGGTCTGGTGTCAGGATAATGTGATGGGTGGGACTGAAGCCTGTGTTGCAACAGCAGTCCCATTGTTGCAGCACATCTCAACCAACACCATCCTGCCATGCACTTCGTTTGTGAGTGGACATTAATAAAAACAAACAAAAGAAACCGCCATCAATATGTTACGTTATCAATGTATCATCACATGCAAGGGTAAATAACACTGGAAGACCAATAATGAAAGAGGGCTATACCCCCAAGGTGAAAGCAAATATAAGGGTGATTTTAACCAGCCTCTCTCTCCTTTCCGTTATACCTTGTGGCCTTTCTCCAGATCTCTTTCCCCTCCCCCCTTCTTTTTTCCCTTTCCCTGTTTTTTTATGTTGCTGGCACGGTGTTAAGCCCCAGCACTCGCTCTCACCTGTGGCTCTCCCTCTTGACCAAGTTGCTCCCCTCGCCTCTTTTCCAGATCCTCCCTGGACCTTGCCGCCTCTTGACCTTGGTCTTGACCTTGCTGCCTTCTCCAAGTCTTTCACCTCTGCTCTACTTTATCTTTGCCACTTTCACAAACTCCTCTTTGACTATTCTGGTTTCTACCACATCTTCACTGACAGTTCTTAATTTTCTTCTGACGGTCAGATTGCAGCTGCAGCCATTCTCTCTTGCTCCTCTCACACACACACAGCTAGCCTCATCGATCACAGTTCTGTCTTCTTTGCCAAACTTTCTGCCATCCTTCTGGCCCTCTCTCTGGGCCTCTCATGCTCACCACTCTGCTGATCCTGTCTGACTCTTTCTGCCCTACGTGCGCTTGCCTCTCACCGCCTTGACCATCCTTTCCTGCTTCAAATTCATTCTCACCACTCCCTCGTCCACTCTCGGACCGTTGACATTGTCTTCATCTGGGTCCCCGGCCATGCTGGCATTCCAGGCAACACACAGGCTCTTCAGGGCCCCATCACTCTCTCTCCTGTTACTTCCGTTGACCTTCACCCTCCTATTTCTTCCTACATCCACTCTCTTTTGCAAGCTCACTGGGATACTCTGTCTTCCAACAAACTCCACTCCATTCTACTTTCTCTCTCTGACCCTGTTTACTGTGCAGAACCTGTGCGGCGAGATGTTGTCCTGACGCCTTCATTTGGGTCATACCTACTTCACCCACTCCTTCATGCTCCGTTCTGAGTCTCCTCCCCCACCTCACCTGGGACTATTGTGCAACACCCCTCACCGTCCGATATGTTTTATTTCTTGTACCTGTTTTAGCCACCTCTGGCAACATTATTTTTCTGCCCCTTCCTTCCCTGCCCTCTTCTGTTCAGTTCCTCCTTCATGCCTTTTTATGTGCAGTCGACTTTAATTAAGCTTTTTTTGTGACTTTTTTCCTCCTTTGGGTTTTCCCTTGTGGCCTTTTTCCGTCCTCTCTCTCCCTCCCCCTCCTTTTTTCCTTTTACCTGTGTTTTCTATATTTTTGTTCTGCCGTGATATAGCCCTCATTGCTGGCATGTTGTTAAGCCCCAATGCTCACTCACATTTTCTCCTCATTCACATAGAGGAACAGTTACTGTATTAGTTATTTATAGTGGACTACTTGTCCACATCCACGACCCTGTCATATTCTTCAGTGTCGTTCCTAAGGGAATGATCCTCCCAATTCATAGCAGACGACGTTTGTATCGGTAAATCCATGGGGATTACACTTTTATATGCTATACTTTAAGAAGCTACAAGATACCTTGTATGTTACAATACTTCATTTATGATACATGATTATTTTTTCAGATGAACCACGAACAAAAGCTGGAGGTGTTTCTAAATTTGGAGGACCAGGTGGTTCCTGATTTTGTTGGTCTTTTGCACACTCTTGCTATTGATGCGCTGGAGGACGCCTTTAAGGTATTCAAAACTGGGCAATACTGTACCCTACTTTTACTTTCGAAACATGCATCCTTGCATGCAGCTTTTTTCAGGCTGTTACCAGATTATGACAGCTTTTCATCAGAGCAACAGTGTGATAATGTGGCAGAAAGCGCTGAAAAAATATTTAAAAATTATATATAATCAGCACTTTCTACAGACTTGGCAGAAATCTGGCCCATGACACGATTGACTGATTGGTCCATGAGGATTGGTTATTCGTTCTTCAATGGCATATCAGCAGCAAAAGCTTTGTCATGATGGGGTAGGAGGGGAGAGGTTATGAAGACATCTAGGGCAAGAGGAAGTAGGAGGAAACCAGATCCCATAGAAAATCGGTTTTAAGAATAAAGCGGTCATCATGATCTAACCAGGAATTCTAAGCAAACACAATGTCTGTAGCAAAAACAGGATGAAAAAAAATCAAAAGCCAGTACAAAACATGGCTTCGAAAATGTGCAGTCTACAGTTTTGTGAGAAAGTCTACAAAGCTAGCCCTGTGATCATTGCTGCTTGTAGAGAAAAAGTACACGTACCAGACACAGGATCTTCATCCATGAACCTCTTTATTTAATGGAAGCAGGCGGTGTTACCACTCTGCTCATGGCCAGCATGATGTGACTGGGTGAGACTGAACCCTGTGTTGTGACAGTAGTCCCACGTGGCAGCACCTAAACAATGTCTAAGCAACACCATCTTAATGTGCACCTGGTATGCGGCAGGACTTTAAGCAAAAAAAAAAACCAATCAACGTTCTAGACCACAGGTTGCCATCTTTTTCCGATGACTGGAATTGCGTCATGTAGCAGTACCATATTTTAATTTGTGTATTTTTCCTCCTTGTTTAATAAGCTGCATTTTTGTGATCTTGTAAATTATTGTAATAAAACTAAACCCTTTTCTCAGTTCTGTTGCTAGGTAACTTCAATGACATTTCTGTAATTTTGTTTGTTTTGTTTGGTCAGTAATGAGTTTGATGTAGTTACTATGATAACATGAAATTTAAAGAAATCTAAACAATACCAACAAAATTATGCATTGCAGTTGTTCATAGCAAGGTTTTCCACTGAACCCCCTCTCCCTCCATGTTTCTGATTCATTATTTTTACTGCATGATGTCCCTAGTTCTCTTAGTCTCTGAGGTCTCTTGCTCTACAGATTACTATTACTTTATTACTAGCTCTGAAGATCTGTATTTCAACTGTGGGGTATGGTGCACATGCTTGGATGGAATGCAGGAAAAGGATTTCTCATTCACAGAGACGAAAACTAGCATATACCTTGTCTGTTACTAAGGAATATTTCTTTTCTTTTGGTGCTTACGGCAGTAAGTTTTAGCGAGGAAAAGACTTCCTTTGTTTGGATGTTTGCCACAATAAGCCTTACTGAGGAATATTTGATAGAAGCTTGCACCTTGCACTTTAAAAATGTTGGGTTTTTTTCCTTTTCAGAATGAATCAAAGCAGCTGTATACTCAAAATACTCGTCTGATAGGTCTTCTGTCTGTATTTTTGGAGCAGTCATGGAAAAATAAAGTTGGTTCAGAAGTTGATGTATTGCCTTTCATCACAACTTGGCAGCCCATGATAAGCTACCTTCAGAAATTTGGTATTTTTCTTTTCCTGTTCCCATTTCATGATTATTCTGTCACTGATAATGATAAATTGTAACTGGCACACACGTAGCCCAAATGGCAAAGACCAAATTTACCAGTGTGCGCCGTTGCAAGTTACAAAAGAATTTATTTTACATGGGCTCAATCCCGGTGTAGGCACTCACTCACACAGGCATCCAAATCGCAACCTACTCAACTACAGACACGTGATAGCAACAACAAACATGACATTTATTAACATTAAGAATCCCCCCTCCCAAACAGACATGGACATAAAAAATAAGTGAACAGGAATTCTCACAAATGGCAACAGCAATAAATCACGCTAACTAGAGCTATCTAGCAACCATATAATTTATGCACTGCTATCCTACTACATAGGCCCCGCACACATGGTAAAACCAACAATGGGTGATAGAAGAGAACTAAGAAAGAACGAACGAGAAAAACCGAAGAAACGAAAAGCGAAGATGAGAAAGGAAAAAACCGAAGAACGTGGGTGAGGAGAAAAAGATGAGGATGATGAATGAAGATGAAAGATGAAAACGTGGCCCTGCAATCAAATGTAAGATTCCACATAATTCTCGTGACTATACGGTCTCACGATTTACTAATTCTCAACCTAGCCAGTTACTTTTACACAGCGCTGAATGGTAAATCACAAACCAGAATATTCACAGATCAAAAGAATCAATAATAACTTTCCTACAATCATCGCAGTACTGCTTTGCGTATTTGCTACATTACAAAAGACCACGCTTGCTGTCAAGCTCAGCGCAATTCAGTGCATCAAAATCGGCTACAACTATCATTGGCATTTTAAGAACCAAGTAAAATGTACTTGCCTGCACAAACAGAACCATGAGACTGGCAAGCAGAGCTGCACAGTCGATGTGTTACCCCTCAAACATTTCGGGCGAAAAAGAATGAGAACACGCGGTTCCCGCGCGATCGGAAATGTTTCTGGTCGCGGTCTCACGAGACTTCCGGTCGCGGTCTCACGAGACTTCCGGTCGCAGTCTCGTGAGACTTACAATTTTAATTACACTATTTTTATTACAAAAATATTTTCTGTGTACAACTCCATGAAAAGTATTTTACAACAATCTTTTCAGGGGAGTTGTACAAAATGAAAATGCCATGCATCTTTTGAGCGCAATATAGGATTGAAGAGTGTGTGCATGCATGTGTGACACACATTGCACATAACTAAAAAGAACTGATACCTAATTCCTAATTTTTCACTTTTTGTGAGTTACAAAACCATTTAAAAGTTAATTTTTGTAAGCAGGGCTCCCTTCACTGTGCATATGTGTGTAATATATGCAGTAAAGGTCCAAAATACACAACTTTTCTTATTGGCAGTTATCAAGAACAACCCAGGTCCTCCATACTGGAACATTTAATTACTGTTTCATCTCTCACTCAGTTTAGTGCAAGGGCACTGGTCAAAATGGTTAACCAAATGAAGCTAACACAATTTGTGTAAGTGATGTTCCAGTGATGACTATTGTTACAATTTTCTGTATTTTGTTGCTGAAAGTTGAAAAATTTGATAAGAGTATGAAAAGTATGGAGATTACAATAATGTTACAATATACTAGCATCAGTTTGACATTGAAATCTGTGTAACTGTTAAATATGTTTGAAAGGAAGGCAGGTGTGCACGTGTGCATTCTAAATTTTATAACTGTAAGATTTTTTTTTATTCCCTGCTTCAGATCCTCAAAGTGAACTGGCCACATTAGATTTCAAAGCCGTTGATCGTATTGTGCAAGCCAGAGCCTGTATTGACAATACTCTTCGTCTTCTGTTCGATGGCACTATCGAAGTTGATAAGCTGCAGTTTTTAACCGATCACAGAGAAAACTTCTTTGCCTTGGTAAAAGCTGCAAAAAAGGATTTGCCACAGACAAAACATGCACTTGATGTACGTGAACATGAACTAAGAGCATTCAAGGAAACAAGTCAACAACTTGAAGACCTTTTTAGACACTGTAGGGAATTCCTTCAGACAGGTGAGTTCTTATTTTGTTCCCTTTGATAAAAATATTTGCAGCTTGTTCTTGAGGTTGAAGTACTGACTTTGTCATTGAGGTAGTTAATGGTGGCGAAGCTGTGTGCATATAGAGCAGATGCACCTTTGGGGTACCTGTTAACTGTGAAATCCTTGTATTTACTCATTCTGGGCATGAAGTTGATCCTCAGAACCACAAGTTTCTATCATCGTAAAGTTATTATTCACTAGTAACAATAAAATAATAAAAACTTCAATGATTTTGTCCAGCTTTGTGACTTTGTCCTGTTTGTCTTGTGTAGAAAAGGTGGTAATAATCACCTTTCCAGCGTGATTGACTAAATATATGTAGTGACATATTCAAACATGCATTTATTGGTGTCTGTCTTGGTTCCATTTAAGAACATATACCAGCAATTTCAGTATCATTCAATTTCTTGTATTTAGTAATTTTTTGAAGAGGACAACATAGTGTGGATTTGTAACAAAAGGAACTCATGTCCATAACACCTTCTTTTTCACTTCAGTAATGTACATACTGACCAACCAACCAGCCACCCAGTCAATCAAGCAAATAACCAGGCAGCCAACCAGTGAATTATTTTCTCCACAGTGAATATGAGAGCATATCATTTAGAGATAATACTAGATGATCAGATTTGGAAGAGCAAGAGAAAACAGAGTGAATTATCCCTTCTGAAGAGGCAACAGAAGCTGCAATGAAAGACAAAGGAGTAGGATCCGAAGCCATATACTTCATGGAAGTGCCAAGGAATAATGGTGAAAAAATGGTGGTTTAATATCAGATAAACATGTTTAGGCAAATTGTGTCACAAAGTAGTTTCTGTCCATGTTACAAGGGGAAAAAAATTCTGATATTAATCTCATGCATGTCTAGCTGAATATATTTTTATTTTAATTTCAGTGGATGCAGACAGTATTGAAAAAGACCTGAAAGGCAAATACTCAGCACTGCAGATTTCACCGTTATGTCAAATAGGTCCAGTAGCTAAACCTGATGAGGTGAAGACATTAGATAGCTACAGGCCTGTTTTCAATCCCTGGGGTCTTCCCTGTGTCATTCTTGATGTTCTACCTGATGTTGGCAGAAACATGTCCTCTTCCTTCTTCAGAAAAATCTTTTCTACAAACACAAAGCAGGTGGCATTGAAGAAGATGACATTCTGGAAAGCTTTTTACTCCCTGTGGAGTGATGTTACAAAAGAGTGGGATGCTTTGTGCACTGAGCTAATCAGTGGCTCCATTTCCCTTCGCAGCATTGAGAAAGTATTCCATCTGTTCAGGACCTCGGATGGAAGTACTTACAGGTATGATGAACTGAAGAAGGAATTGGAAGGGTTTGTCAGCAGAGATTCCAAGGAGTGGGTGGACACAAGAATAAACCAGTTTGAGTGCTATACAAAAATCAAACAACATGTGAAGGCAGCAGAGGTACTACTGAACTTCAAGGAAGTTTACCATATTTCAAGGGGGTTTGATGACATAGAGAAGATCCACAGACTGGTAAGTTTCCAATTCAACCAGGACTTTTCAGAGTAAAATTAATCATGCTTATGCATAATCACAGTCAATAGAATGGTGTGTCCTATAGGAGCTGGTGAAAGTGGGGTGGGGGAGTGGGAAGGATGGAAAAAGAAGTGTGTGTGTGTGTGTGTGCGAAGTGGATGGGGGAGAGAAGAAGTGGATGGAGGAGAGGTTAGTGTTTTAAGTTCAGTCCTGTGGGAGATATGGTGCAGTAATGAGAAGTAAAATGAGATTCCATGAGATTCTGAACATTGGTCAAACGTTCATTTTGTCAGAGCATAGTCTGTGGAGTGTGAGGAACTATAAGTAGGGTAGTGTGGAGGCTGGGTGGGAGCATTGGAAATCCAGGTATGGGAGTGAGTCTATGTGTTTGTAGTGGATTGTGGTTGCTAGGAGGCTTTCCTGTAAAGTTAATGTCGAGGAAGGTGCCAGATGTACTTGAGATGTTGTGGGTATACTGTATGGCAGGGTGGAAGTTTTTTATGGACTGAATGTATTGTAGCAGCTGTGACTCAGAGAGGGAGGTGTGGCGCCCAAACTGTCATCATTGTACTCTCTGTACACTTCTGGTTTGAGACCCATGTGGCTGCTGCAGATGTTTTGTTCAAGCCAACCTATGAATAAGCATGTGAAGCTGGGTCCCATTTTGGTTCTTATGGCAACACTGCTGATGTGGTGGAAAGTTTGGCCATTAAACTGAAAAGCATTGAGTGTGAAGACTAACTCTGCCAACGTGATCAGAGTGTGGGTGATGTGGGGGGTGAGGGTCGCTACAGAGATCGGGGAAAAAAGAGAGGGCTGTCAGGCCATTCTATTGGCTGTAGGCTTCCTTGCCAGTGATAGGTGTTTTAGCGCACTCTACTTCATACACAGTTTCCTTTCCCCACTTTTTTCCTGTCCATCAGCTGCAGATGACCAGCGTCTCTTTCAGCTAAGTGACAATTTTATTTGTTATTTGTCATCTGTTTGTGTTGTCCTGAGGAAAGGACTATGCCCCAAAACAGCAACTTTTTGTCTAAGTCTCTCTTAGCTGTAACCGGCACACACGTGGCCCAAATGGCAAAGACCAAATTTACCAGTGTGCGCCGTTGGAATTACAAAAGAATTTATTTATCGTGGGCTCAATCCCGGTTTAGGCACTCACTCACACAGGCGTCCAGATTGCAACCTACTCAACTACAGACGCGTGATAGCAACAAAACATGACATTTATTAACATTGAGACATAGACATCAAATATAAAAGGAACAAGAATTCTCACAAACGCAATTGCAACACATCACCTTAGCTAACGCTCTCCTCAACCATAAACTCGATACACTACTCCTACTACACAGGCCCCGCGCACATGGTAAAATCAAAATGGATAACAGAAAGAGAAGAAATGAACCGAATGACGAAGGAAAAAAGGAAGAACCCAAAAAGAATAACGAATAAACAAAGGAAGGAAAAAGAACCAGAAAACGTGGCCCTGCAATCAAATGCAAGATTCCACATAAATTCTCGTGACTGTACGACGTTACTGTTACACAAAGCTGAATGTTAGATCTTAAATCAAAACCGAAGTATTCATATATTGAAAGCATCAATAATCAGTTCCCTACAATCATTGTAGTACCGCTTGTATTCTCAAAACCTTTCAATGTACCAAGACCGGTTACAACTGAAAGACAAAGTAAATGTACTTGCCTGCACAAACAAGACCACGAGCTGTGAGTGGAAACTGCACAGCCGATGTTAACAGGCACAGGACGTCAATGAAAATGACCGTTCACATGTTTCCCGCGCTATCGGAAATGTTTCCGGTCGCGGTCCCACGTGACTTCCGGTCGCAGTCTCGCGAGACTTACAATTTTAATTACACTATTTTTACACTATTTCTTATACACAATATTTCCTAGTACAACTCCATGAAAAGTATTTACAACAATCTTTTCAGAGGGGGTTGTACACAGCTAAGTTCTCTTTGTATCTGTACTTGTATGAAGATATTTTAGTGAGTGTCCAGTTACATTTCAATTCTTTTTAGCAGTAGTATCTATACAGTTTGGGGAAGAAGATGGCCAGGTAGTTAGAACACAGGACTCCTAACTCGAAGGCACTGGTTTGATATCCATGTGCCACACCATATTTCCTCAGTTCACTTATCTGGGAATGGTTATATGACCAATGGGTCAGGGAAGGTAAGGTAAGGGAGAGGAGATGGTGACCCACAGAAAAAAGAGGAGGGGGGTTATACATCCCTCCTCCCCTATGACCTAAAAACAGGTCACAGGACAAGCTTCACCTTTCTATACAGTTTAATTTGTGTTTTATTCAATGTTTCATGTAGTGTAGTCTCTGTCAGGGTCTGTATTCAGGTCCCTTGGAGCCATCTTGCTAAGCTGCTCCATAACTTTCTTACACCTACTCGCTTTTGGATCCAATATTTTTCCATGATATTTTTTTCTGTTGCTAGCATGTTTGAGAGCCTTTGTAGAGGGAAACTTTTTAAAAACTCCATTGTTATTTGATATCGTGGTGGTGATTTCTAAATGCCACCTGCCTGTCAGCTTAAATGCTAAAGAACAAACACCTAACAAGTTTGACAGTATCACTAGGCCTATTTTAGAGATGGAAAATGTGTTACTGGACAGCTTTTATTAGGAGACAGTACGAATATTTAATGGTACTGATTGTAGTATTGCTATATATTTCATGTTTTTGTCCAGCTGTCATTATTGGTGTATGTTCTGTGCATGTGCATATATTGCATGTATGTGCATATGTGTATGCAAATGTGTGTGTATTCATGCTGGCTATTTTTGTTGAAAGAGTCAAAGTTCATCTATGGCAATCAGTGATGTGAACAAGTCAGTCCTGGGCCTTTGTAAGGATCTCAGAGATTTCCAGCCTAAAGACATCCATTGTTTGGAAGAGTTCACAAAACCAGACTGTGTTAAATTTGTCGAGTGGCTGAGGACCATGAAAGGCAAGGAATTTAAAACTATCTGCTATTCCTTCATTAAATTTAATCACACATTTTAAAGTCTAATTTTATGTTTGATTCATTTAGAGAAACTAACACAAGAAGGATTTTTCACTTTGTTTATCCTGAGTACAAAGCTGACATAGCAAAGGGGAGTGCATGATGGCTGTCCTGGCCAAAAATTTTTAAGCCATAATGCTAGACAACTGCACTAACCATTCATAGGAAATGGTGATGTGAAAGGACTCAGTATCACAAACATACAGCATAAAGGTGGCAGCCAGAAGGTAAACAAGGTGTACCATACTGACAAGAGCGTCAATTTTGCATGAAAGTTCTGACTGCAGAAATTGTCCTAGCTAGACAGGCATTGAAAAATTACAGTTTGCAGAATTGGTAGTTTTTCTGAAGTTGTGAAGAAAACAGTCTGTGAGATAAGTGTGAAGACCAGTCTCATGTTTGAGGTATCTGGGAGCTTTCCTTGTGCTGTAAGTAGTTCAGAGGTCTTTAATTTTTACCATAGTGACCACTGCTATTTGATGGTGTTATACGCTTTATTGCTGACATGCAAAGTGCATGATACTGGATCTCTGCTTATGATCTAGAATAAAGTATGTGTAATGGTCTTTTGTCATCTAAATTCTAATTCAATGTCATTATACTGTACCCGAGTCAGTGTGCTAAATTCCTATTTATAGAACCATAACCGCACCTCATAAAACAAAGAAAACATAGAAAATTTAGAACCCATCCCTGGTAAGGCCTCCCATGTGCATGTGCTCTGTCCACAGTGCAGTCTGACCATGCACAAGCTTACACTATTTCATCCTGTTTCCTTGGCAAATCATTGGAGTTTCCAGACATGTTTTTCATGCCTGCTTATGCTCTGAATGATTGAATTGGATTTTGATTTCTTGCTCTGGCCTGCTTGCTGCTTGAGAGACCATCAGGTGACTGCTTGCATGGCTGTGTTGTGCTCTTGCTGTAAATTGGATTTACCATTGGTGGTGAAAGCTGTGCGTGAGGCATGGATGGAGGTATGAGATCAGACAACCCTAGCTTCTCAGACCTCACTCTGAGGTCAGCTTCTGCCCTGCCCAAAGGCTGTGGCAGAAGGCATGCATCATGTGGCCAATTTGCGTGGCTCAACTGTGCCAAATGAGCCACTTCCAGTGATTCATAATGACATGGCTGTTCTGGGGCCTGGATCGAAGCCTCCTACCTCTGTCTCTCTCAGGTGGAGCACTCTTGGTACTTTTGAGTCGATGGCCTGGCGTCAGCTTGCCGTAGCCTCAGTCCTTGATGGCATCTTGTGGCCTTGGCCAGTCCATGCTTCCAGACCAGCAGTCAGCTCCCCCATGGTTGCCCTGCTGATACCTCTGACTGAGCGTTGACAGGTTTGGCAGGTGTATCAGATAGTCTAGTTGCTACCTCCTGTCAGCGCTGTTCAGGCCAAACATGACACCTTTCTGTTGGCTGCACCTGGTGTACCTTTGCACACAGCAGCAGCCCTCTTGTAACCGGCACACACGTGGCCCAAGTGGCAAAGACCAAATTTACCAGTGTGCGCCGTTGGAATTACAAAAGAATTTTTTTTACGTGGGCTCAATCCCGGTTTAGGCACTCACTCACACAGGCGTCCAGATTGCAACCTACTCAACTACAGACGCGTGATAGCAACAAAACATGACATTTATTAACATTGAGACGTAGACATCAAATATAAAAGGAACAAGAATTCTCACAACCACAATTGCAACACATCACCTTAGCTAACGCTCTCCTCAACCATAAACTCGATACACTACTCCTACTACACAGGCCCCGCGCACGTGGTAAAACCAAAATGGATAACAGAAAGAGAAGAAATGAACCGAATGACGAAGGAAAAGGGAAGAACCCAAAAAGAATAAAGAATAAAGAATAAACCGAGGAAGGGAAAAGAACCAGAAAACGTGGCCCTGCAATCAAATGCAAGATTCCACATAAATTCTCGTGACTGTACGACGTCACAATTTACTAACTCTCGACCTAGCCAGTTACTGTTACACAAAGCTGAATGTTAGATCTTAAATCAAAACCGAAGTATTCATATATTGAAAGCATCAATAATCAGTTCCCTACAATCATTGTAGTACCGCTTGTATTCTCAAAACCTTTCAATGTACCAAGACCGGTTACAACTGAAAGACAAAGTAAATGTACTTGCCTGCACAAACAAGACCACGAGCTGTGAGTGGAAACTGCACAGCCGACAGGCACAGGACGTCAAATGAAAATGACCCCGAACACGTTTCCCGCGCAATCGGAAATGTTCCCGGTCGCGGTCCCACGTGACTTCCGGTCGCAGTCTCGCGAGACTTACAATTTTAATTACACTATTTTAATACACTATTTCTTATACACAATATTTCCTAGTACAACTCTCTGAAAAGTATTTACAACAATCTTTTCAGAGGGGGTTGTACACACAGAATGCCCCATTTCGACCTTATGTCCTTCCGGCACTGCAGTCCCTGGCGTCCATTTCGAAGGAGCAACAAGTTGACTCCTTCCTGTCTAACAAGAAGTTTTATTGAAGTGTTTTATTGCTCTACCACTGCCCCACCAAGGCCACAAGGCCAAGTTGCCATACAAGTCCAGAGCTCTCAGAGGGCGGGATGCTGCTTCTTCCCCCCCCCCTCCACCCCCCGGGCCAGAAAGCAGACGGCACCGCCAGCAACACCTCCAATGAAGGGGCCCTTCTCTGGCATTACCTTCTCCTCCACTGGTGGCCTGCCTCGCACGGTGGAGACTTGGCATTGCTGCACATGCAGCAAATGGGTGTGGAGTGTGATCCAGGTAGGGTTCTGTCTACTGTGGGACAATCATCCTGCCCCTCAGGCATATGCTTGAGCAGAAGCCACAAAAGGAACAGGTGGCATGCTTACTCTGTCAACAGCATGTGCTCATGAAGTTAGAGCATGGGCCACTACACTTGCAGCATCGCAATCTTCTGTGCTAGCAGACGTTTTGCAGGTGCCTGACTGGCGGTCATAGGACCCCTTGTTTTGAGGTGTGGTTAGGATTCACTAAATAGGAATTTAGCACACTGAGTCAGGGTGAATATGACACTGAGTCAGGGTGAATATGACTCATTGAACACAAATTTAAAGCAAAAATGTGGATGTCTGCTACCAGATAAGGTAGGGAGAACCAGCAACTTAGCAGCTATGTCCATTGGTCATAAAACTGATGGAGATATCTGTGAAAGGGTCCGCTTTACGATATAGACTTATGGCACACTTTCATGCCATTGTGAAGTTATTATGTTTTTCTAGTGGTAGTTGTTTGCTTTACAGTTGCAGTTGTGGAAGTCTGTGTAGATACTTTTGTTTCTTATGTTTACTACAACAGAGAAGGGTGATGGGCAGGGGGATAGGAAGGTGGAGGGAGCTTGAGTGTTTGAATATTATGTCATTCATGAGAGATGTTGTTGACAGTACACCTATAGTGTTTTATGTTGTCCATGTATATGTCATTTTGTTGGCTTTAGGTTTTGGTTGAGTAAGCATGAGACATGCAAAGAGAAAAGGGAGGGTATATGATGACAGTGCTGTCTCACTCTGGTCTGACACAGGAGGTTTGAAGGAGCTGAACGTGTTTGTGGACCTGGCTTTTATTTCTGCTGGTGAAGAGCCAATGTCCATTGCTCGAGTAAACTGCTTGCATGCAGCAGCCACAGGCTACACATCTCTCATCTTCTCGAAGATTGAGGATTGTGCCACATTACTGATGCAGTGCCGAGTAGTCTTCAAAAATATAAAGGCAGACCCTGAGCTTCCTGACAAACTGGTTTGTTCTTGATCACACTGCATGTTTATTTGTTGTGTGCCTGGATTTTTTAAAGGAATGTCACAAATACACATGAATTCTGTCTTGGTGTGTGTTTTCAAGTTTTGTGACAAGTTCCTCAGTATTTATAGGTGCAGATGATGTGAATGTTTGTGTGCCTGTGTATCAGAATATGTGTTGCATGTGTGTGTGTGTGTGACAGAGAGAGGAAAGATGCTGCAACATACTATTTCTCAGTAATGGTAGTGTGAAGATACAATGGGTGTGTGAAGATATTTAACCACCTGTTCATATGCACAATCCTTTAAAAATAAAGGCTGCATGCTAAAAGCCTTTTAAACCTGAATATTCTTCACTGGTCAGACCAGGTGTTTATGTAAGGAAGTTACTTATGCATATGCTTTTGTAAATGGTGAAAAATATTAGAAGATGGAGGTAAGCTTCTTCATTGCATAAACATGTCTTGTGTGGGATAGGATTGGAATATTAGCTATTCATTGCATTGTATTTTGTGGTGAAATGTAGAATGATGCAGCTCGATGCCTGGATTGGTTTAAACACGAGGAACAGTCACGTGGATCTGTGGAGAAAACTTCACTTTCTCAAGTTGGAAACATCAATAGCACTGGTGTTTTTGAGATTGGCAATGCTGAGAAAAATGGACTGGTTTGTAGAGATGTTTTAGTATTTTTAAACTAGCTGTTTCTAGATGGGTGATAACTCTGTAAACAAGACTTTTTGTTTTTAGGAATGACCAGCCCCAGAAATTTCTGGGTTTGATTTTTGCCTTCTGCTTGCCTTTACACCCTGTCCAGCTGCTCCCTACCACCTTTCCTTTTTTTATTTATTTTTTTTAAGAGGCAGCAACCATGTGTAAGGGGAAAAAGATGCTTCTTATACACTTTTTGTTCCAAACGTGGGGAAGTCACTCCATGATGGCTTCATTCTGTCTCTGTAGGTACTTCCTCAAGAGGACAAGAAACTTAACCAAATGACATTTAAGTGAAAAGTAACTTGAAAAGGCCATGAAACCTAACATACTCTCCTTTGGCTTGAAAATAGACTATCCTATACTTTTATTTTACAGGTGACATTTTCGAAGAAAGGATGCAATGAATACAGCTATAGTTACAATGTTGCAAAAGTTAGGCCTTATTACGATCACACTAAGCATGGATGATTTCAGGTGATCAATTAGACAAATGTAGAGGACTGACAAAACATGGCTCTGTGAAGGAAAATCTCGTGCGGTGTGATCGGCCAAGTTAAACCCCAAAACATCGGGTTTGTTGTTTGCTGGTGCCATTAAGAGAAAACAGCTTACACATTATGTGTGTTTTTGAATAATGCTGATTGTTATTATTGGTGAATCTGGGGTTGTTATCAATGGTGTTTTATTGCATTGTCCATTCCTGCAGCCCTTTTCCTGACACTTAAAACTTCAGTGTTTTGGGCTCCATAATCGAATGTTTGAATTGCTTATCGAACCCAGTTACTCGACAAAGGCCACAAGGTGATCTGTCAACTCCAAAAAAGGATCCGAACCAAATCTTAAATATATGTGCATCTGTTACATGGAAATAAACAGTTACTGTGCCTACACAAAATGGCAGTGAGTAAGGTCTGTAACCTAATGTTACTTTTTCTTGATTTAGTGCATGAAATGCTACCACGAACTTCTGATGTAACAAAATTCTGACTTCCTTGAATTTTGCTGGAAGCTGCACTGTAGTTGCAGCTTTAAGCTCCTTTTCTGATCCCTAAAGTGTCAGCAACTTTTCTGATCCCTGAAGTGTCAGTCACCATCTTGTCAGCGGCCATCTATTTACTGGCACAAGCATTTTTTGTTTGGTTACATTTCTTGCTGAACATTGAGAAATTTCTGTATTATCTATTTGGAGTCCTAATAAGCTTTCAAAGTCTTTTATCAAACTTATTAACTCCTTGTGTCACACACATCAAACCTTTTTGTAATAAGTTCTGGAAAACATAGTTCTGAAAAGCTTTCCTCAAGATGAACTTTTTTGTTGTTGAGTCAGCTGAATGCAGTGATCAAGTTGGTTTCATCGGGTTGCCTTTTTAAAACTGTGCCAAAATACCATTCTGATTTCCACAGTCTTCCATTTAATTCTTTTATTTAAATAACAATCTACTGTACACTGCTACATGAAGAAGCTTTACATTCTTCTTGGCATCTGTCACAGCACTTAAACATATTAGAAAAAAGTTTTAACCACAAAATTATAAAAAGTATAAAGACTGCACGTTTAATAAAGAATATATGATGGAATTGCAAATATAAATTTTAAAAAATCATAACATTTTTGAATGACTTTTTAACTTCCTTTTGACTCCCCCCACCCAACCCCACACACTTCAGGTAAACCTTATAAGTTTCTCCCTTGTCTCTCATCCTTGCACCTAGCAAGCATCCTATGATGTCTCTGAAAATCTAGTAGATAATGCAATTTTAGATATTCTGAAAAGTACAGGAGAGTATAGATCCACGTGGTCTGTATTAAGAAGAGTTGATATCTTGAAAAAGATTCAATATTTTAATCCTGTCTACCTGCTGTCATGTGCAATTGCCATCTTATAAGTGTCTTGTAACTGGCATCTGATAATTCCCATGTGGTGAGTATCTCAAAGAGATTCAAAAATCCTTTTATCATCAGGGCCTTCATCAAGTTATCAGCCTGGATGTACAGATGGATGATGAGAAACAAGACCGCCATTACACATATGAAGAGTTGCTGGACCTCCAGAGCCGTCTGATGCTTGTGGCCGGGCAGGCAGAGAAGGGAAAAGAGAATGTGGATCGCTTCATTAGTGTAAGTTTTGGCATGCTTTTAAAGTAAAATTTCCACTTCATTTTTAAATTAAAGTGAAATTTTATTTGTAAACACCACACCTGATCAAAAGTCGTAGTATTATCTCGTTTTTTTAACATGAGCACTGAATGATTTAATGAGAATATGGACCATGCCATAAGGATGAGCAATCTTTGACAGTCGAGACAAAATATTTTCAGATCATGGATAGCCTGGTGCGCCTGGGAAAGACCTACATACAGCTGTGTGCTGGTGGCTGCATCCTTTTCCTCAACTGGTCAGTCAGATTCCTGTGTGACGTCAATAAACCTGTGTGCTGCAGCACAGTTTTTTCTGGACAGCCAATGCTGAAAGGCTGTCGCAACATGGCCAGAAATGAAGATGTGGAGGTATGAAGTTTAAAGCATGCTTAAGTTTGGTAGAGTTTTGTAACGAAACCCCTCAGAAAATGCATCGAGAATGAATACAAGGGTATCTTTCTTTACACTCTCATTCATTCCCCTCACCCACTGTAACACTGTGAGTGAGGGAGTGAAAGGAGATGAAAGAAGAGCGATGGAGGCTGAGTGCTAGCTGTGGTTTATGCTATGAGTATGAACCTCTCCTCCTGGGGTTCTTACCTCCCCTTAAGTTCACAGTGTTACAGTGGGTGAGGGAGTGAAAGGAGATGAAAGAAGAGCGATGGAGGCTGAGTGCTAGCTGTGGTTTATGCTATGAGTATGAACCTCTTCCCCTGGGGTTCTTACCTCCCCTTAAGCATATCCCTATAACTGTTTTCATCGTTTGAAGTCCCTTAACATCCAGGTCCTGCAGTCACTATTTTTTAATGTGCCATGTGCTCGGTATTCTAAATGGTATCTTCTTTGTGGCCCAAATTCGACTCTGTGCCTAAACTAAAATCATATCTAAAGAAGAGACAGCAAAGCGTTACAGGATGCAAAAATGAGCTTGTGGCCTGAGTCGAAGGATGCTTCGTCTTAAAGATAGACATTGTGCTAGAGGCTGAAGCACACAGCAATGTCTTACCCCGAAAGTTACACAAATTACAGTTGTTGACCAGTTATGTCTTAGCAGAGCAAGAGACTTTGAAAAACTGGAGCAAAGTGGAAGATTTTCCCATCAAGTTCACAGAAAACAACCTTTTGTGACTACTTCCTTTAAGCAAATACCTGTTGTCTTTAAAAGTGAGAACTGACGTGTGTTGCCAACAATATTGCAACTGCAAGTTAGAAACAGTAGTGTTATTGGATGTCTTTCCACAAAACATCTCTTGTAATGAGTAGGGTATCAGCGTTGACTTGTGGATATATATGTATACATAAATATATTAATATATATCTTATATTAAATATGTATCACATTTTTTGGCACACCACAGCTTATGCTTGTATATATAACTGAAAGGAGTTTACCACAGTTGTTTTGAACTCTGTGAGTAAATAACAATGGTTAAGTGACGAACGGTCTTTTTGGTCAAGCGATTTGCTATCTGAAAGTCATCTGCCATGACAAGTTTTACTCTTTTCATCCAGGAGGCATTCTCCTGTTTGTTAGCTTGAAACCAGTGCAGCGAAACCTTTTTTCCGTTGATTATCTTTCCGCGCGAAGTACTGCATACACAGAAGTAATGATTGCTGTTTTGCATATATCCTTCACCTGCTCTTTTACCCATCGCTTCATATTTACTGACTAGCAAAAACTCCAACACAACTACACGTGGTGCATGTCACACGGTACACGTCATGTGGTGCCGGCACGAGTCAATCATGTTAACACAAAATGACATCATTGTTTAGCTGCAACCTTTTCTGGTTTGTCACGTCAGGAGAGTAGCAGCTGCATTCACTCATGCTAGAAGGCTCCACTGTAGACCCCAATAATATTTATTAAACCAGTAACAGAAAATAAATCCGTGTCTGCAGAAATTTATTGATGGAGTGGCAACCTTCCTTGAGTGTTGCTACAGTGGATGGCTGGAGTATTTGGACAAGAAACGTAAAGAGTACCCTGAATTAAACACCTTTACAGTGGAGCAGCTGGTATTCCTGCAGCAGGAACTGGTCAAACTAAGCTCAGGTGACATGTCCAGGTGTGTCTTAAGATACATTATTGCCTTTTTTTTTAAAAATTCTGTCTGGTCATAATCTTGGCATCATGTTCAAATATGACATGTCCTGATGCATTCTAGTGATGTGTATGTTTTAGTTCAAATTCACACTGCCACTTAAAAATGAATGGCCCCTGAAGATTGCACTTCATGTATATGTATCTGTTCAGGATTTACATGATAGCTGCAGACCTGTCTTTTGTTATGATAGTCATATTCTATTGCATTAATTGTATCTTTACCTTTAAAATAACTCTCATACTGTCCCTTAAGCCAGTGCATGTATCATCAGGCATTCCAATGTTCCACACACATGCCATTCATATATGTGAAAATTATGTATGTTTTGCATAGTTTATGATTATGACTTTTGTTAATAAATGGTGTAGAAAAATTCTAAACATTTTTTTATTCTTTAGCTCTCATTAAAGCCTCCATGTCTCGGGTGCAGAAACAATTCTAAAACCTAAAATTGTATCAAAGAACAAAATTAAGAAATGTTTCTAAAAAAAATTGTTTCTGTGTTCTTTAGATGGGATTGGGGGGATGGGCAATTGGCTCTGTAGGAGCATTTTCTCATCTTGGTTTAAAACCAATCCAAACTGTTTAAACCTGCCCAGAACTGTTTTAAAAGTAAATGGTAGTGTGGCACAATGCAGTATAAACCCCCCCCCCCCATATAAGACCTTTCCATATTCAACTTCTCCAGCATACAACCCCAAAATTTTT
>SMGT01013158.1:58700-82635 GCA_004794575.1 Lanistes nyassanus | reverse complement strand
TCGCTAACTTGAGAATTAGCACTCTGGGTCATGGTACAGTATTGTGACAAGAAAAATTAGATTCATTTACAAAGAGAGTACATATGCACTCTTTAAATCTTTATGTAATTTGTTGATACGCACATATTTACTAATCTAAACTTGATGCATACTTTTTGAACTGAAAGCACAAATGACCTCCTCCCCACCACTCAAAAGGTGCCTAAAACCTTTCATATATTTACTAACTCAAAGAACTCATGAAAAAAAGTGCTCAAAATAGTGGCTGACAAGGCATGGCAACATTTCTACTGATAAGAAGGGCAGTGGAAAAGATTAGCAAAAAGAATAGAACCCTTCCCACTTAGTGTGCAAGTTATTTGAGGATCAGCAAACATCTTAAAGAATCTCTCTCATGTTCCTACCCAAATGCCACTTGGCCTTTTTGGCTGGGGTGGACAGTGGCCGATCTTTCCCAGAATTAATAGGATCCAGGGTGTGAGACACATCCTTCATCTCTGCAACAAAATAGTCCATGGCACGATAAGGCCATACTTCAAAATACCTGTATTTGATTATCCATTGAAGATATAAATCTTAAAAATCAACACAACTCTCATGCAAACCCCAAGTTTAGAATGCAATATTATGTATTAAAAGACTGTTCAAGAAATGAATCCTTTCAAGTTTATAATCGCATACTGTTTCTCCTCTTTAATTTAGCTTTGACCTCTCCACTCCCCTTAATCTATCCAAGGTAGAAAGGTGGGACTAAATAAATTTTCAATTACATTCAAGCATGCAGAGATACACAAGTGCTGTATTAGTCAAACTATGGCAGCTTGTGTTAAAAGTTTTAAAATAAATTGCAATTTGTGTTAACGTTATGCTGAGCAACTCTCTCTCTCTCTCAATCAACATATAAAATACTTCTCCTAAAATACAAACAAGTCATTTATGTGGAGAGATATGACCTTTATATGGGTCACAGAAAAGGACTGACATTGATAAGTTATGATTTCTTGGGAAGTAAATTCTGATTTTGAGAAAACAAGCGTTCATGCTGAAAATTAGTCAAAAGGATTATCAACCTGGCATTCGCTCTGGATGTGGACGAAGTGGACTTGTTGTCTGAAAATGAAACCAGTTGCTGTAGAGTAAAATGTAGAAAAGGGAGAAACTTGCAAACCCTCTCGTATACTCTTTGTACTCTTTTATGTGAGAGAAAATTGCCCATAACAAACCTCCACCTAAAACTACAGTGCACACTCCAACTCAAGAAACATTTTTCAAAACAAAAGATACTAGGATTAAAGCAATTTACGTAAATGTTACAATTTTTAATCATACTGTCAAATTTCCAGTGACATTGTGAAGGATTTTAACTATCTTTTATGCAACTGCTTCCATCATCCCACAGGGGAGACTGGCAATTGACAGTTGTAAACAGGGGTCTCACCCGTTATTATTTAGAAGTGCAAGCTAACAAAGGAGGCTCAAACAGTTCCAAACGGTAAAAAACAACTTTCACCCGAAAAAAAGGTTGGCAGTAGATACGAAATGTGTGCAGCTCAGTCTAAAGATTAAATCATGGGAATCGGCAAGAGCAAGTTTCTCTTAGAGGGTGAGGGAGATGCCTAGGTGGCGTGAAAGTTAATGGCCTTGTTGGCAGGGGACAGCAACATGGCTGTTAAGCTGTTGACCAGTTGACCAAGGATACAGCGAGCAGTGTCCATTTATGCTTGACATAAAAATAACTCAAATGATTTTTCTAGACATGTGAAATATAAACATGAAGAGGCAAGGAAATGTGAAATATGCACATAAAGTGGCAAAAGTGTAATTCAAAGAAAGATATTCTCACCATGAATGACTCAGGTGGGGGGCTTGATGCAAGATAAAAGTCTCGGTACTCTGGTGCTGCAACACAATCTATATTTAACATTCAGCAGTGGTTAGGGAACACGTCAGGCTGAAAGCCAAAGATAAATCAAACTACTGCAGTTAATCAAAAGTGAAATTGTACAGTTACAATTTAATGCTTGGATAGCTTTTTAATATTTAAAGACAAAATTATCAAGACATCATGTTAACACTTGCTTGGTGAATGTAAATTATGGAAAAATGCATTTACCTGTGTGCCTTTGTGCAATGTGTTTGAGGGCATGTGCATGTATTGGCATAAATATTAACTCTGCACTCACACACCATCTACCCGTAATGCTGATGGCACAAAGCTCTTGGCATGTTTAAAAAACACTAATTATTGCTAATAAACAAAGACACTTGCAGTACTATACTTCATTTATTTGGAAAGATCAATTCTTCAACTTTAAAATTCTAAATTTTAAAAACTCATTTAAATAGTGCAGGCGATACAACCAATGATAGAACTTTCAAATGATACCAGGATTTGTTCCCTTACAACGTGTGACTGAGGAATTTACAAAAAATATTGATGTTTCGACGTGCCGTGAAAGGGTATTTGGCTTGTCATGTCTGACGTTTCGATGCGAGTGCAAAGGGTTAATGACAGTGAACAAATGAAGGTTTCTATTTCCTTGAAAGGTTCACCAATTTTTCACCAACCCACTCTACGTGTATTAACTCAGTGGTCTCAGAAAGACACCTTTCCGCTTACTCTCATTGGCCAAGCGCTTGTTGTCGAGGATAAGGTGATAAGCGATGTTCAGTTGGTCATGAGGATCACCACTGAGCAGTGCCCGGTGCACCTCACGCTCATCAACATTGAATTTCTGAAACAAGATTGATGTACTTCATATGCTTCTCACGATATGTACACCCATACATGCACACACATGCAGAAGCATAATTCAAAAACTGCACTTCTGGTTTACCACGCTACATTCTTGAACTCGTTCCCAATGGTATATTGAAAACTGTTGTGGTTGCATGTGGATGCATAGATTTTGGCATATTGAAATAAATGCTGCCTGCAAACTACCACACATTCTGCACAAAAGGCTGTGTTGAAAAAGGTATCCAAGTGAATGCCTCAAAATGGCGAGCGGCATTGTCCTACACGTTTGACAAGCTCATTGCAACTGCTTTGATCGCCCATAACCCTGTTTCTTTTGTCGTCTAAGGGAGATAACTCTAATAAAAACTTGTTCACACAACTGAGAATGAGTTACTTCTCCTTCTACTCAACTTTCTTTTGTTCAGCCCTTTCAAAAGTTAAGACCCTATCCACTGTGAAGGCATAAGGCAAGCATCTGCCAGCGTATCGCTTACGCGGTATGTTGGGAGTGAGTTAAGACAGGTCTGGGTTTACTGTGAACAAAAGGTACACCACTATGTGAAAAGTTTAAGGACCACCCCCCCCCCAAAAAAAAAAAAAAACTAACCTCACAGATCTCGAAAACAACTTCCAGATCTACTATGGATGCATCCTGATCATGAGGCGAGGGGAACAAATAGGCTGGCAAATCCTTTTTAAACCATTCATGCTCTCTGCAAGACACCAAACATAGGTTCTGAGGTTAGTAGTGGCTTCAACATGGTAGGTATGCCTCTGTAAACATGTAAATAACAAATTTGTAACATAGCAATCTGAAGTTGTAAACTGTATAGAGAAAAACCAATGCTATTTTCTATAAGCCCACTCACGTCAAATTCAGTAAGGTAAAAAATAAATCCTTATCAGATTTTACAAAATCTGAAGCTCCTCTAGTAATGACATATTACTGGAGCATTTTCAAGCACTTAAAAACATGAAAATAAATATTTAAAAAAAACCTACCATGTTTAACAATCCGTAAAGTTTTTAACTTCAGTTCCTTGGAAAATTCTCCCAGACTCACTCATTTCTACTTGTCTGTCTCTCCCTTTCTGTTACTTCCATATACTCTCCCTCCCTTTTCTTTCTCTTCCACCTAGTCTCCCGTGTCCTTGCTTATATGTGCATCCATGCACGCTTTGCTTGTTCAGCGGAAGCAGAACCCAATCTCATGGCACAAATTAGGAAAGGGTGATGAAGGATGGTGAAGCAAAGTGGATGGTTGGTTTCTGGTTGTTTAATGTCCTGCCGCAAACTGGGTGCATATCAGGATGGTGGACTATAAGGATGGGGTCCTATTACTAAGCTATGCAATGAAACATGAAAGAACCACCAGACTGATAGCTGCAGAAGATGGTCAGCATGGACAGGCAATTTAATTAGTAGAGAATGGCCGAATGAAGTTTGCACAATGTATAATTCCAGGAAATAATCTTTGGCCACAACAGGATTCGAGCCACCAACTTCCCACCTGCTAGTCTGCAGCTCTACCAACCGAGCTATCCACCCCAACAGCAAAGTGGAAGGAAGCCAACCGAGTATGTACAACAACAAGCAGCCCCTCCCACTACTGCCCTGCTGAACAGGCAACACATTCGAAGAAAGCAAGTGTGTCGCCTGTGAGATCTAGGCTATGACCCTTGGAGTTGGTGATAAGCATGTTTCTGCTATTCTACAGGCCATCCCTCACATGACTGCGCATAACCATGTACACAAATGCACACCCACACACATCCATGATGGACCCACATACCTTATGTCTTTGATGTTAGCTCTTTTGAGTGGATCAACCTGCAGCATGTGACACAGCAAGCTCACAACCTCCTTCTTCAAATAATCTGGTATAGCAAATATGCCAGCTGTAGACACAAATATCAGTGACAAGTGACAGGCTCTAAACGAAAAAAAAAATCACAGTAATGGGATGTGTGCCACAAATACGTAGAGACTTTTGCAAGACTTATGAAGACAACATGTGTGTGCATGTCCACCTATGTACCATCCCACCATTCATTCACATGCACACACACACCACTCTTCTCTGTCAGAGACTGTAAGTAGCACGCCTTAACTGTTTTCCAAGATGAGATTTCTTTTATAACATAATTTATTTTTCCAAAGTTTATGCGCAGGTGAAAGAAGAAAAAGATATATTTTTATTCACATCTTTGGATGCATATATCTTTGGCCACATGTAGTAGCTTGCATACTTACATTTAATCTTTCTAAATAGTGTTGGAACATGCTCATCATCGAAGGGAAGCTGAAAGCAGAGCAAACAACTGTGTTGTAATACAGCACCACATCACAGAGCAGAACAACAGTATATTTTAAGTCATCACTAAAAGCAAACAACAGCATGGTATCTGATCATCAAAGACAACAAATGTATCTCAGGCATAAAACTGACCAAAAACCTGATACATATGGATTTCCAAATAAGGGATTTTTTAAAAAAAGCACTTCAGCCACCTAATGAGAGCAGTTATAATTTTTTCCCACAATGCACTGCAGATAAATTATAACAACAAAAGACTAAAGAATAATGTAAAAAACACTCAATAGTCTGATCTGGCATGACTTTTGATGGCTAAATTTCTGTGGCATGTTAAGGCCACTCCCGCATCAACAAGATTTGTGCATATTTCTTACGCTTAGTCACAAAGACATTCACAAGTTGCATGACGGAAGGTTGTCTGGATAAGAGGAAAAATACTTACTGTACCACACAGAAGAGCATACAGTATGACACCACAGCTCCAGATATCGACTTCTGGGCCTGCATAAAGTCTGCAAACATAAAAGGATATGGACATTTATATGTTTGTATGGGCCTGCATAAAATCTGCAACATAAAATGGTATGTACATTCCTATATATATTTTTTTGCTTTTTGAGCAACACAAAAAGATGTGTCTATTTCTGTTCAGCATTATGCATATGTACAAGGGAAAAAAAACCTGGTCAACCTTAGTATATCTTGGGCATGTCTACTGTTGTGGTATTTACTCTGTCGTGTGTCTAGGGATATTGTGCTTATGTGTTTCACTAGTCTGCTCGTTAACTAGAGTTACAACAACATAAAAATGTGTCAAGAAGGGAAAACTAACAATGTGATCGCTGTTTAATTTCGTCAATTTCCAAATCTGCTCAACTTATTAAACAGAGGGCAGCGATAATAAGCTATTCTATTTATTTACAGTTACAACATAGAATGTTTCACTACACCATGAATGATGCTCCAATATAATCTACCGACATATGTAGAACAATCACTCGCACTCGCATATATTCCTCCCAGCAACGTTATACGCATTTACACGCACACGTTATTTACCGGGTTACGAACCAACTACCGCACCGATAATTCACATCGGTGAACACAAGGAAAACCATATCCTTTCCGAAGACACTTCGTTTGTCTATCAGTACTACGTGCTAAAACCACTCAGAAAATGGCGTCACGCCGACGTCTTAACACACAATAAGATCGATCGACGATCACAAGAGATAACCGTAAATATTCTACAATTAGTCCCGTTGGACAACCGACAAATCAACAAGTTTGATGTATACTTTCTTCTAAGCTTGTTCAATACAACTATCTTTGAGTTACGATCGTGTCCTACGTTCCTACACTGTACGTAAACCCACTTCCACGATGTTGGGTAGGAATAACACAGACGCCACTTCTCTCAGCTACACAGTCTCAATAACGGTCCGAAACGCACGAGTTCTTTCCCCGACTTACAAGAGTCACCCCCGGGCAGCAATCTGCTGGTTCTCTTGTGTCCACGTCGTGGTAACGGTCGCACTCCTCTGTAGTAACTACTCCAGAACTGTTGAGTGGATTCAGCATTCAGCTGCCTTTATAGCCCTGAACGCAGCTTTACTAGAGCTACTCGAATAGCCTTTCTACCCGTTTGGGGTGGTGGGCTGTAGCCTGGAGGGTTGTTCACCCCGACCCATCCGACCCCCTCTCAGGGTGACGGGTCAACTGGGGAAGAGGTGTGGGTTACCCTTGCTCTCAGCCGGCTACCTCCCTCGCTCAACTGCGCGCTCTCCCTCCTGATTGGGTAGGCAATGAGACGCAAAAAAAAAAAATCGTAACATCTACATATTGTACAACAATAAACCTAATACAAATATTTTTTAACTCACTTCCCGCTGATAACCTCAGGAGCTGCATAATTCGGTGATCCACAGCTGGTCCTCAGAAATTCTCCATCATGCATCATGTTGGACAAACCTGCATAAGAACATCACGTTGTCCAGGAAACTCCGACCATCATCTCACAAATGTCAAGCAGGCCAGCTAATCAGCTAAAATCCAAGCAAATGCTAAATATTCTCATTTTCCTGTGCCATTCAGGCCACTTCCTGTAGGAGCTATTGTGGGATGTATCGCAATCAGAACCAGTATACACCATTTTGGCAATGCCGAGTCCTTAATGCTACGGCCATGTTTGAAGCATCATGGGGAAAACCAAACCAAAATATTTCTTCAAGATTTTAATCTAATGTTTGCACTGTGCAGTTGACATCACTGCTTTATACTGTGGATTAATCATTTTCAAACTTAGATCCCATTGCAGCTAAAGGATGCTAAATTAATCCAACATCAATAAAAATAGTAAACACATGTATAAATTCCAAAGAGATTTTTCTGCAATGCAGCTTTATCGTTGTTTGGAGCACATACAGGTAACTGTTGCATACTATGTGAAATGCTCTAACTTTAGTATTACATTCGAAATCGCCCTCGTTGGAATCATCCAACAATGTCAACCACAGCAAAATCATGGTTTAAAGGCAGTAACTAAAACTGAAACTTCTCAACATTTCAATCATTATGGTATTCACATGCTTCACTTTTTCAAAATGCATTCAGAGCTCCCCATGGTGCGTGTATGTGCTTAATATATGCAGTAAAACTATGATCTGTTTCAAAATTATTCACAGTGAGGGACCATGCATGCACAAAATTTTGGAGTGGAAGCATGCCTCCTGTGGGAAAATGAAAATTAAAATGGTAAGCTGTAAACATAGTTTGGAAGTTTGTATGACAGTCATTGTAAATGTAAAGTAGATTTTTTTTTATCAATTTGAAATTTGGATATAGCCTCTGAAACTTTGCTGTGGATATAAGCCAACCCTTTAAAATCCTAAGGTACCCTTTAAACCAAAACTGATAGGGAACACTGGCATTCACATCGTTACAGTTTTCCTCTAACTGGTATACTTTACACAGAAGTGCCCATAACTCCAATTTACTACAGAAAATCACAAAGTTCTTAAAATTATGTTTCTCGTGGCACTTTTTAAAAAAAATAAAAGCTCACTGCTGAGAAATTCACTCACCCAGGGCTAATGTTGACCAGATATTGTTTCAAACCTAGCTTTGTTGACCTACCACCTCCCTTCCCCCACGAGAACAATGAAGCTCATCAATTATGTCAAAAGTCTGAGGGAAAGGTTTCACTGGGTCCAGCCCCCCCCCCCCCAACTCCTTGGGGGGAGGGAGGGTTTAAGTACTGGTAACTATAAGAACAAAACGACTCCCTTGAATAAACACACACACACACACAAACAGAGGTAATCCTACCGATCAGTTTAACCCAGTAAGTAAATATACAAATTTCACAGACTATAACAAGAGTGTTCAAAGACCAAAGACACACAAATGGAAAGTGTTTCCCCTAGAACGTGCCAGAAGGAATCTCACCGAAATCAGCAATTTTGACGCCACACTGGTTGTCCAGCAGGAGGTTCTCGGGCTTAAGGTCACGGTGCACAACCATGTGTCGATGGCAGTAGTCTACCCCTGAGATGATTTGCTGGAAGAATTTGCGAGCCTCTGGCTCACTCAGCTGAAAGTGGAAAGTGCGTGAGCCATCACTCACCAACTGCAACAACAAAGATACACACGCCGGACACCTTGCAAAAGCCTCCACATCTGCTGCTAGCCCCTACAGGGAAAAAGAGAACGAGCTGTTTAGTCACGTAGGCCCAAGCAGGCTAGAAGACTTTCCTTGAATGAAGTCTTGCTTTTTGTTGGACATATCCACATTCATGCTGTCACTCTGAAATCCTTGCTTTAAAAAGGAAACACTGCATACTTTCTGTTATTATCACTGGATTTAAAAAGCCACAAAAGTTTGCCAATGAATTTCAATGTTGTCCGCTTTGGAAGCTGTGAATACTTCCTGCTTTTCGTGCATCCTGTAATGCTGTGGAATTGCCCTAATTTCTGTTAACTTTTATCCATGTGGCTGGCTACTACTGCAGAGGAAGGTCGTGACCCGATTGGCTATACACGAGCTCCTTTGCTAGCTACCTTTTGTGTGAAGTCTATCCTGTCCCAGAATTGTCATACCCCGAAACTGTTGTGCCGTTTCATGTGACTTGTCTCAGTCCCTTTTTGTTAACTTAGTTCAAGTTTTTAGTAATTTTAGTTTTGTTTGGTTTTTTTTTTTTTTGGCCATCACGCTCTTTGAATTCCCATTTACTACAAAACTATTTTATGAGAACTGAAAATATCATGGTAACCATCTCAAGGCTCACAACTGTGACCAGCAGACAACATACATAACACAGACAGAAGCGGTGATGAACAATAAACAAGACCACATTTTCTGGTAGTGGTACACGTACTACTAGACTCGATGCATGTAAAACAGAGTAACTGAGTAGCGACATCAGACACCTTGTTTATTTCAACCTGGAAAATATCCCATTACATATACTTTGATGCACAAAGTGACAAAAGTTAGCTCCATTAAAAGGTCTCCATCTTTCAATGCAGCCCACCCCTACCCCCAATCCCCAAGCATCACACCACATTGGATGACATTATCTGGTAACCAAGGAGATAAAATTTCTGCACAGCCTTTTCTGACACAGGACACAAAACAAGAAGCAACAGTAATCAGATTAATTGTGTGGAACAATTCACAAAGTTGTGCAACAGATTTCTTGAAGTAAACAGTAAACATGGAGAGTCCTTTAGACAGCAAACAAATCCTGCAAAGAAAGAGCAAATGGTTAAGATTTATAGGAAGAAATTTTAAAAGGTAGTGAGCTTCAAAACAGCCGTTTCATTAGCACTTGACTTCTTTGTGATTAAATGAACATAGTAAAGATATGTAACTAAAAACAAGAAGAATTACTGACCAAATTGACTTTAAATAAACTTAAAGCATAAAACATGACTACACCTTAGTTAGAAATGTATCTGTCATGTTCTGTTCACCACACCCATTATGTAAACACTCCAGGACTGAATTGCAAGAGAATTTATAGCTGCCCTTTGGGTCATAAAGCCTGTTTCAGTGTTTGCTAAGTATTTTATGTACACCTTCACATGCAGAGTGAAAATACAAACACCCATGCAACCCAAACCAGAATTACTTGAATTTATGGTTCACATTTTTCTACAGCTTATGATGCTCTTTAAATTGTGTAGTCTTATAATGTTGTACTCCTTTTTATGATTGTTTAGAAGAGAACATTTTTAAATTTGCTGACAAGATTTTTTATGCCATTATAGATGTGGACTTTCCTCATGTAAATTTACCTGACAATTCATTCAGAATGTCACCTTGCGCTCATGCCTGTCAACACCCAAGGACTGCACATAATTTTACAGCAGTGCACACTGGTGCCTGACATTAATATGTGCGTGGTTAAAAGGTATGACACACAAGCCTGCTGTATTTCAAATGAATGAAAGGCACCTCAACTCTAGCAGCAGTAAAGTCTGATTGTACGTCTGCATCACATACGAGTGAACCTGCTGTTGTCTCACAGCCTTATGTGTATCTGTGTGCATATGTAAAAAGGAGGGGGAGCATATTATATCATTAAATGCTATTTTAGATTGCTAAGCAAACTTTTAACAATCATTCAGGTTACAGTTACTGTTAAGGGGGATGGGGAAAAGAAGTACTGAAGCTACTGAAATCCCAAGCTGGCTGTCCAAATCTTCTCATCAATTCTCTCTGATGCACAGACACACACAAATATGCAAGCACACACTGAGGAAGGGAGGGCCATGCACATGCACGTAAGAACACCACAGTATGTATTTATCTGATACCATACTACAACAAGCTGTATGAATCTAATGAGTGCAAAGCACTGAAGTGATATAACCAAAAGATATTATTTCCAAAACTAGTAAGAGATTTCATGTGGAAAGAAGGTAGCCAGAGACAGGGCATGGCAAATGCAGTTATGATGCATGTACAAAATAAGAAAATCCCACACAAAATTTAAAAACTCAACCTACATGAAACAAATAAAATCAAGCAATAGCAATAAAAACTGAAATGGTATAAAAAATGAATATAGACAACAGAATGTACTAAATATATCACGCCATCTACAGACTAACATCAGGAAAACATTTTTCAAGCTGTGAGCTCTAATGGTTAAGTTATCTATCTGATGGCTAAGCTGTCTACCAGTACCAGAGCTTCCAGTACTCAATGCTCATTGCACAAATATTAAGCAAAGCACTTGCCTGTGCCACTAAATGTTCCAGTCACTATTTTCAGCATGTATCTGTGTAGGGCAATGCTGCTTTTTCTGTCACAGCATCAGCAGATTAACCATAGTAAACATGTATCTACAAAGTCATGACCATATTCTCCTGCCGTTCAGCAGTTTATGGGCACAATGTATCCTCATACCCCTGAGAGATCTGCTCATCAAGCTTAACCTAAAGTGCAAGCTCAACAGGACTTTAGACTAAAACATGAGCCTCAACTGTTGAATCCCGATCCGTCTGGTTCATGAACTGACAAAAACTAACTTTTACTCACCCTGCCATGCTTCACAATGTAGTCAAACAGTTCCCCACCAGACACATATTCCATCACCATGAAGATATCGGTGGGTGTACTGATCACTTGGTACCTAATACATAAAAGAAACCATAAAAATATCATTCCATTCTAGCAGTAGTGTCAACCTACACCTTGATGTGTTAGAGAGAAAAGAGAGAGGTGCATGCCTGCATAAACATGCATGGCCATGCACACCCCCCCCCAACACAGTGTACCCACCCCCCCAACACAGTGTCCCCCCCCCCCCATATGAATGCATGCACACACACACACACACACAAACATCTCCACACACAATTCTTAAATGATATTTATCATATTCACTGATTTTGTTTTATGATGTAGTAACAGCCAACAAATCTGAGAAACTCAAGCTTCTTACAATTTTATTATGTGTGGGTGTCGAAACAGCTTGAGATTTTGAATTTCTCGCCGAATTTTACCGACGACATCAAGGCTTTTGATCTTCTGCCGGTTGAGAATCTTCACAGCAACCTTGTGTCCTGTCAGGTGGTGTGTAGCAACTACAAACAAATGAAAAAAAAGCCCATAAACAAACACTATTAAATTAATTTAATCATGAAAACCATTTCCAGTTATACCTCATACTAAATGTAAGAATTCAACTTTGTAACCGACACATTTCTGTATTTTAAGTCTATTTGGAATGGTTATATCATTGCCCCTTTATGTCAGCATTGACACCATTCAGATAAAGAAGCCCTCCCTGCTTGTATTCATATCTGGCTTACTTCCTTCTGTGTAGCGTTTCATTACTTTTATTCATTATGCATCTGTGTATATTTGTGTATATATTATAAGCATCTATGCAAGTGTGTCTGCATGCAAGTAGGCCTACAAGTAGCTAATTTGCAAACAGTGAGAATATTTTATGTACATAATTAATGTTCAAGGCATCAGGAAAACAGGTGATAATGTCACGTGGCTATGACTGTATGAGTCTGGCACTACACAGCATAGATCAATAATTGTACTGTAGTATAGCATACTATCTTATACATGTATAATTACATGTACTATAAATATCTTCTTCATTCATAGTAATATATTATCATTTACATACACTTTTCCTTCTTGAAATACCAGACTACTCTCCCAAAAGGGATTAACTCCAGGACAGATCAGCAGGTTTTTTTTAAATACTTGTTTGATAGCTTATTTAACACATTCACGCTGTGTATGGGAAATAAACGATACAGCATAGGTCACGCTTACTATCACATACGGGAAATAAACGATGCAACTTTGAAAATTTATTTACGGGGAATCGCTAATCGTCTAAGGTAAAGAACTCCTACATTAGAAAGCTGATTCATTTCTTCACGAGTTGCTTCCCTTATACTGTGTTTAAACCGACAATGAGAACGCTTTTCGGTAATAATTCGAAGGGAGTATCCACGTGTGTTCTGTCACTTGAGAAATGCTAGATTTACTCTTCAAATTACACGCTAAAGCGGAAAATGACATTGTTTTGCAAATTTAATGTGATAAATTGGATGAAGACAAGAGTATTTGTGCCTAAAAGACCTAAGAAATAGATTACGAAGAGAAAAACGAGCGAGCAGTATCGTTTCAGTATGTGTATAAGTAATGGCGAGGACTTTTTGATTTCTTCAACTTCAGTTGTGTTTCCATCAAAGGATTTTACCAATTAAGGAACAAGGTCCAAGAAACACAGTAAGAAATGAGTTTTCTTTATTTATTGTAGTTTTATATCACTTTTAAATAATTTTTGTATTGTTTTGGGGGATTTTTTAATGAATTTTTGAAAATAAGCTAAAAATGCCGCGTCCACCGGGGATGCTCGAGGGTAGGATTCTACGTCACGATTGAGTTAAAGGTACTCAACAATAACTAGACATTTACAAACACACATTTTGAAGGATTCTCATGAATTAATATGTAGCTGCTATCTGTGTGCTTAACATACATATATATTCTTTAAATAGCCTTTGATGGTTCAGTATGTAGTATGAGTGTAGGTGAATACATAGTGAGGGGCCCCGAGGGCCGCTTGGCACCGAAATAAATTGCTGGCCTTGTTTTCATTGTTTAGTAAAAGATTTGGCATGGCATACATAGAATTGTACAGTTTTATAGTTAAAGAATTCTATAAATATAGAATGAATTCTGTAATTATTGAATTCTTTAGTTAAAGAATCAATTCTATAGGTATAGAATTCATTCTATAATTATAGAATACCTATAGAATTCATTCTAAAGCTATAATTATAGAATTATAAATGATATAATTATTATAGAATTATGAATGATATAATTATTATAGAATTATGAATGATATAATTATTTTAGAATTATGAATTATATAATTATAGAATGCTTTAGTTATAGAACCAGTTCTACAGGTATAGAATTCATTCTATAATTATAGGATACCTATAGAATTCATTAAATAGCTATAGAATGCAATTCTTTATATACCATGGGCATTATACCCATTCCCCTCTTGGTGTCCCATAACTATTACTATGGATTACAAACTATGGTTTGTTGGAGATGCATTTATCGGGAAAGTCTTCATAATATCAAAAAAACACGCTTTCATAATCTATAAATGTAACACCTTTTTTTTTAATTTGTCTGCTACACTGATCCAGGAAATCTCCTGGCCGGCAGGTGACGTCACGAGGAGTCTACACAGATAAGAAACTACTGCCTTTCCTTTTGCTGACATCACGCATCTCATGCATATATCGCTGTTACCCCATTCTACAGAGTCGGCTGCTGCAGCATGGAAGGCACTGATTTATGTGCATTGTACCACAGTAAACCTAGTCATACTAACATCTGTGTGATCAGCTGTTCACTGAACATGAGTATACAGTGATATAAATTTGTGGCAGTGATAAATACCTGTATTTAGTGTTTTAGAAGGATTGCTGTTTTTGCTGCGACCAGGACCTTTAACATCAGATCTTACCCAATTTTCCAGGCAAACTATGTATAATAGCGAATGGTTGGACATTGTATTAATATTGACAGTCTGCTGGTATTCTTTTCCTTTAAAGTGTAGCTTGTGGATACGAAACATCGATTCATGAAAGCACACAAATTCAATTATTTTAATAACATTTATGGTACTTGAAATGCTCAACATAACCGTATACAGACGCATGCGACCAAGGCAGCTTACCATACCCAAACACGTAGCAAAGAGAGAGTCGAAAGAAAGGGACCTGGCAGATCCTCAAAAAAGATCTGCCCACTCTTTCTTTATAACGACGCTAGTCTTCACACAGCTAACCTTCGGTACATAACGTGTGCATACAGAGAATCCCTAGTAAATGTAATCAGCCTGCTCACTAAGCTAGTGCTGACCACTAGGATCCAAGACAAACACAACATAGGACAATTACATGGAATTGCATGCATCTGCATGTTGAGAGTTTCAAGTACTTCCTGTTGGAGTGATAATTTGATAATTTAAGTGCTCAGTCATCATTTGTTGTTTATTAATTATAATTTGCACCTTTAGGATTCCATGTAATTGTCCTATGTTGTGTTTGTCTTGGATCCTAGTGGTCAGCACTAGCTTAGTGAGCGGGCTGATTACATTTATTAGGGACCCTCTGTATGCACACTTTAATCATCAGATGTAGTCTCTTTGCATATAGATATAATGAATGAATGTGTATATGCATGCACACACATGTGCATGTTAGATTTTTGTATTTTGCAAGTGTGTTTTGTGATGTTAATTTGCAAGTGCTTAGAGTTCCCAGGATAGGTGCAATGACACTAACTTTAACAGTAAATGAGAAATACAATCAAACGCTCATAGCCACACAAGTCACAGTACATTCAACATTGTCTTCTGCTCCTGTGTACCTGATATTTGACATGATTGGACTTTTTTTTTAATGCACAAAAACATTCTTTTCATACGTGTTCTTGAAGCGAACCCGCTTCATCACATTCTTATCAAGGAGTTCTCTGTTTTAAGTCTCGCAACAACGAAATTTTGGCGACATTGCTGCATAGCGGATAAAACCAGAATCATTAGTTGATTACAATTAAATCAAATGCAAACAAAAATTTCGCTTAACAGAAACGGAGTACTAAATCTACCCGATAATACAGTTTTACTACTTTTCGTGTTTGTCTCCTATTATTTCTTACTCGGCGCATAAGTTATGAACGGGACACGAGTTGCGTGTCACGCCCTTAAAGGGACAACGGCAAGCGAATCAAGCAAATGTTAGAATAAGAATGCTCTGTGCTCATGACCTCTGACTGAGGTAAACAACCCTGCTGCTTGATAATTGTAAAGCAGTGATGTTTTACTCGTTTAACTTTAAGAAATTATGGGCTGAAAAAAATATAAGAATAGGTAACTTACTTTTCACTTTTCCAAAGGTGCCAACTCCAAGTGTTTCACCTAGAATATAATGTCCAATTTTTACCTGCGGTAGTGTTTGGCTGGCAGACTTCTCCGCCATTTTGCTTTAGAAATGGGGCATTGACGTCTATATTTGTCAACAATATAATCGCTTTCTTTGACTTTGGTGCAGCAAACTACCGTAGTGTAATAATTAAACTGAAGCTTTCTTATGTGGCTGATACTTTACTGCCAAGCAAATTCAGTGTTAACGGGACTGTCCCATTGCTGTTGTTAGAAAAACTGGAACATCTGTAGCATTCGCATATGGTTCGACTCCATAGATTAATGTAAGGTTCACTTTTGTGCTATTGCCCGGTTAGTGACAAATTTGCGATGTTCAGCACGAAAGAGTATTTGGCGAGGAAAACAGGCGTCGATGGAGTTGGTCGGTTGAGCTTTTTACAGTCTCTTGTCACAGAATACCAAGACACGCAGGACGAGGGTTTGTATACTGGACGTGCTTTTGCTTCAGTACTCACTGTCCCTTAGTCATTTTCCTGCTGTCCAGCCCATGCGCCACATCTACTGAAGCTAAGTCTTTTTCTTCTGTTTTCATTGTTGTCTTTTTTTCGTCGTTTTTGTGTCGTCCTGATGAAGGGGTAGTGCCCCGAAACATGTAGATTGTCTTCGTCTTTGTCATGTCTTAGCTTTGTCCAGTTCCCTTGTTTTAAATTTAAGAAAGATCTTTGCTTTAGCTAGGATTATAACGTGTCAAGCAACATTTTTTTTTTGGGGGGGGAGATGTTACAACTATTGTTACACTACAGTGTCGGTGTGTAGGGGAGGCTACATATTTATCTTGGATGCAGAATCATTGTAAGTGAACTGGGTTTTCTAGACCTGAAAATTGAAAAGACTGACCATTGTTGCAGACTGTAAGCAACAGGTGCTTGCAAATCTAGCCAACTTCGCTTATGATCCAATCAACTATGAATTCATGAGACAGCTCAACGTCCTCGATTTATTTTTGGGTGAGCATATTAAGTCAAAGTGGCAAAAATATTAAGGATCAAGAACCCCTTTTTTTATTGTGATGGGTGGCAGCCATCACGGAGACGGTTTTGGCCACCATGCTCACAGCCACAGCGTCGCCGGGGGGGATGCCCAGGTCGAGTGGTGCCCAGCGAACCCTGGCTGTGAGGCACTGTGTCCTTTTACCGCGTGCTGTGCTAGGCTCAGTCTCTTTAAACGTTTCTATATCCTTCTAGGACAGTTGCAGATACTAACAACTAACATATTCGGATTCTACTCGAATTACTCTTTCAGTAAATGGTAAACTCAATGAACATCTCAATAGATTAGGTTAGTTTGTAGGCATATTTCTTATCTTTTTCTATTCACATTTGGTAGTTTAACGGCCTTTTAACGTAATTATCTTTATTTCCTTCTCACTCTACTTAACTTTCCTTAACACTAACAGGAAGAGCAAAGCGCACTCTAGTCACTGTATATTTTCATGTTCTTGTAGGTATATTCTTTCACTTTTTATTCTAAAGAAACACAAAATTTCGCCTTGCCGCGTGTACGCCGGCTTGCTGCTGTTGAACCGGACAGTGTCACCGTTGTGGCTCGCGTCCACCCTGTAAAAGAGGGTGCGGGCCGGACAAACGAGAGTCCCGAAGTAGGGTGAAGCAGGAGGAGGACGAGAGAGAACATGTAGTGTGGTAGTGAAGTGCCAGTAAACCGTGGGGTGGCGGAGCATGTAGGGCGGCAGCAGCAGTGGCGGCCCTAAATAAAGTACGCAGAGGGTGTGGAAGGAAACCCTGCCTTTGTTTTGAAGGAGAGAGAGAGAGAGGAAAGTTGCGAAGCAAACCCACTTCATCACATTATATAAGGAACAGCAACTCTGCTAGGCGGAGCCGAGGGCTAAGAGGACAGACATACACTTCGTCTTGTTTTGGTCTCCTGATGAGTAGCGCACTGCTTAGTTCAGTTGATGATTGCCAATCATGTTATCTAGATGCAGATTATACTTCAGTGTGCTCTTCAACAGTTTAGGGGTTAAGATATTAGATATGTGGACTAGAACTAATTGAATGGTGTAGGGTTTAAATCAACATACATAAAATGCCATTGCATAATGCACTGTTATTTTAGACTCGCTTTTGCATAAGAAGGGACATAGGTATCAGTGTATGACCAGTCAAACAAAGATGACCTTGACATCAACAAGCAACCAGTAGATGATCTGATGCAGTGTGGGCTCCTCTTTTGATACATCTTGAAAGCACCTTCTGAATTTCTTCTATACACACATGGTCTACGTGGTTCTCGGTTTATATGTCTGGTGATATCCAGGTTACCTTGTGCATCCTTCTGTGAGGCCAGATGCTTCTGCTGATGAGTGATGACAAACTTTGTGGCTTCCAGATCTGCAAATCTCTCCCCATTGTCATTCCCATCAGCTGCTGCTTGACAGTTCTGTCACTGTGATCAAAAATCACTTGTCCTTATATCAGTTGCTAAATGAATATGAAACCAGTCTCACAGACAGTGATTGATGTATGACTGCACGCATGCATGTATGAGCTGTAAACAAGCACAGGCTATTTCACAGTCTGAGTGTCAGATCCCAAGAGCATGCCTCGTTCCTCAAGAAATCTGTTTTTTAAAACATTTCAGGCAAACAGTGTATTTGTGTGAAAGCAGGACCACAACTTTATATAGGAAAAATAGAACATTATCAAATATCAGTATTGTCTGATGATATATATCCACATGGACTCACAGATATTGGGGATATTTAGGCCAAATGGATTGTTTCTTCTGTTCTATTTCAGATGCACTCGAAGAGCCAGATGAAAAGCTGGTTGAGTTTGGACTAGGAGGACTATGTAATGCCTGTTTAGGTATATTTGTATGCACATATTTTAAATATTAAGTCACTATACTGTCTGCTCACAGCTGGATGCAGGAGAGGTGTACATGAATGAAAGGAAAACGAGTGGAAGGGCGCGTGCCAAACTGCTACAGTGATAAACATGCAGTTAAGTAGGCAATGTTCACTTTTTGCCCATTGCCGGTATTTTTTTTATTTTGTTGTTTTCCAGATAGAGAACACAAAGATCATATTCTGAAGAATGATGGCATTCCCTTGGTAATCAAATGTCTCTCAAGGTAAGAAGAGCCTGTGAGATGAACCAGACAACAGAATGATGCTGCATGTCCATTCTTAGAAATTTGTCTTCTATGGAAATGACAGAATGACAGTAGGATTCCAAATTGGCTTTTGAGACCTTTTTTGATATTACATGTATTGTGATTTAAAGTGGGAACATGGTGGTTAGAGCTACGTTTCTTGCTGCTGATGTTGATGTTATTGCTAATAATACTTTATATTACAGCTCAAATGAAGAAGCAGTTCTTTCAGCCATCACTACTCTGATATACCTTCTCACTCCACAGTCTCGGCCAGGTAAACTGCCTCAGTCACATTTATGATGGGGCCATTCAGACTGAACCACTTAACTGGCGAGATACTTATAATTTTCTATTTTTAATTCTGTTGGGTGGTTTGGTGTAACAGTTCACAATCTGTTGGATAGTCACGGTGCCTTATTTCCTATAAGCCAATATGGCGAATAGCATCCAATTAAAATATTTTTTGCGGGCGAACCTTGAGAAACTGAATTGATTTCCGGTAGATCAGTGTACTTTTCTATTTGGTGAAACCAACACCATAGCAGGGTAAGCAGCTGGCCTGGCGAGCATGTGCCATACACAGAAGCACGTAAAAGAAACAAGACATTAACCAACCATATCCTAGTGTGGGGCATGGATTCCCATACTTGTAGAATGTTGTGTTTCCATGCTCTGTCAATTTTCCACAGCATTATGGTAGCATACTTTTTTTTGGGGGGGGGGGCATTTATATTATTTCAACTTTTGCCTTCAAAAATAAAATAAACATCAGAGAATATGGATGTTGTAGCAATTTAAATTTGGATGTCACCTGCCTGCCTTTTCCAAACATCTTTAAGTAACCTCTGTCAACCCACCCCCACCCAGAAACCTGATCTCTGGCAGACTTTGTTGTTGTTGCATATTCCATTGTTATAATAAAACTGCAGTGATTTGTTTGGATTTCACAAAATCTGATCCTTGTTTCAGCGATCACGGCTCTGCCTGTAGTGGAATGTATGCTGAGATTTGCTGAGTGTGCCAGTCCCCGCCTCAGCAACCTAGCGCATGTATTCCTTGAGGTAATAAATTTGGCAAGCACACATTGTCTAGGGTTCCATTACACTACTTATGAGCATGAAGCAACAACCAAAGAAAAGACATTTGCACCAAAGGCTAGATCATCAAGTGGGGAAGGAGAGGAGGTTGCCGGGGGAAGAAATCGGAGCATGCAAACCCTGATGAACAGCCCTTTAAATAAAAACACTTGCAATCTATATATTTGTGTAAAAGGCAGGTTACCATATTGTTTGTCTGAAGATGACCTCCTCTGTGTCTACACACTGCCCACTCAGAATGTGTGGAAAAATATTTGAAAATACTTGGCTTGTCAGACAAGTCAGAAATTTTACTTGCATGACAACTGATTCATTTCTCCCCAGATAATCATGCAATTATGTTGAAACCTGGTATATGTGCATATGGGCATTTGTACAAACACAATGGTGTATGTGGATGCATCTGTGCGTATACCAGTAAACATGGGGCTTTATGTGTGCATGTCTAGGATTGCTGTACAGAAGCTCAAGTGCAGGAGGCTCGGGAAGTTCAAAGACAAATGATGGCTCACTGGACTACAGACAACCCGCTTAAAAATCCTGATCCTACAGCAGAACATGGCTGACTTGCTGGTTGACTTGTTGAGAATCATCTCCGGCTTTAGGGCCACCACACTGGCACAGTTCACCAAGGAAAGAGCGAGCAAGCGTTATGCTCATGCCTGTGTCATCAAAATATGGATGAAACCTGTGTCAGCTTCCAGACTAACTGTAAAAGCAGACTTGTCTTGGGGAAAAGACCCACACTTGAGTTTTACAAATGTATGTGAATAAATGGGACATCGAGTCCGAGTGCATGCACAGAAAATTTTGTAAACAGATTTGAATAAGATGGTGAGAAATAAACACATCTTTCATTACATGATTCAGTTTTTAACATTTAATAGGTTGTTTGAATTTTGGGTGTGCAAGACTTTTATTATGAATAAAACTAAATACAATGCAGACAGGACCAAAATTGCTTGAGCAGTAATGTCCAATTTTAATGTCGGTGGATGATACTCTTCAGGGAAGGGAAGGTTTTGACAGACATTTAACCAGAAAAATGTTTGCTAGACTTTTGTACAGTGACACCACCATAAAAGTGCTGCTTGATGTACATTTCGCAACATGTTTGGGAGCATGTTTCAAGGAGTCAAGATCAATATGGTTATGCTGTAATATGGTTGCCTTGAGAATAGTATGCAGCTGTTGGTGCAACATCGACGAGCGCCTCTTCAGTAATATTGACAATTTTTATGTTGAATTAAAGATTGTGGATGTAAAGCACCAGAGAATCATTTTTTAAAAAGTGCAAGAAATTGCAGCATCACTGACCTCTGAACATAGGTCATGGACAAATATTTTTCCTTGGCAACAGTAAGTACTGCTTGGAGAGAGTTCATATGAAAGAATCATGAATATTATTGGAATTATTTCAATGCTGTCTTCATAGGCGTTTATTTTGTTGATCTGCATCAAACTGTATAATCACCCTTACTATATACTATAACAGTGTATAATGCAACAAGAAAAACACGCAACACATCTCCATGCTGTTTATTCTCTGTAAGAAAAACCTTTAAAACTGACTCACTTTTACATCTAAGGGCCAGAAAAAAAATCTCCCACATGATTGGTACAAGTCATCACTTAGCACGCAGAACTACCAAAAACATGAAGCCACAAATACACTCTTCCATCAAAACACACCCAAATGAAGGGCCTTGAAAAACAAGAACTGGTGCTAGCATTCAATGGCATCCTTTTACACAGATACTCCACTCGGACTGATGAGATGGGCTTGTATTCAGCTTACTTTTTAAAGGTTCTAGACAACCATGGAAATGTGTCCATTTGCACTAGTTAAGAATCCCTTATAGGATTTGTTTAAATAATAGTGGCTGGAAGGTGGGAAAGGGACTTGTATATTTAGTGCAAGTAATACTAAACAGCAGGATTTAGACACAATTCTTTCAAATATTCCATGTCTTAAAAAATTCCAAACATGGCAGAAATCTGAGCTTTTTCATAAAGAATGAAAAAACATTCAGTGGTGTTGTTCATGTACTCTGCACTGGGCTTGCAAGATATTCCTCCACACTGATTTGCAGTACTCTGCACTTGACACCTCAGGGTGATTCGGAAGGAAACCAGCAGCCAACTTATCACTGCAAGTCTGCGAAAAGTTTCTAAAGCAGCACTTTCTGTGGGTGTCGGTACGTCAGCAGACATTTCACACAGGATGCACTGCACAAGCATGCTGAGAATTTCTCGGGGCTGAAGTCTCCACCCATCTTGCCAACACCATGGAAACGACCCTTCCTCTACATGCGCTCTAGCCGTGCCTGCACTGCCCTGAACTGGTCTGTCAGGCGTCGCACATTACTGTCCATGCCCATGGCCTGCAGCTCCACCAGGTAGAAAGCCACAGCATCCAAACACATTGTGCTGAACCGACGTCTGCATGAAAAAAATGTGCATCCAAATGTCACCTTGTAATCCAAATTTTTGCCCTAAATTTGTGTTGCATAAGTCATACTTAAAGTGCTAAATTCCCCATTTAGCGATCTTAACTGCACCTCCAAACAAAAATAAATACCCATCCCTGGTAAGGCCTTCAAGTGCATAAACACTGCCTCATCAGCCCAGGTTGACCACGCGCATACTCTGACTCTCACCACGTCTTTCCCTGGCAAGAGAAGAACGGGGAGGTTGGGTGGGCCTCCCATGAGTTGGGGTAAGCATGACTTATTGAACAGAAATTTACGGCAAAAATTTGGATTTCAATGTCGTCATACTTTATCCTGACTGTGCTGAGTAGCACAAAATGAAGGCGGTTAAAAAAAAAAAGGCTTACCAGGGAGTGGGAGGACAGATCCAGCCATAGAATTAGATGTGTAGACACCACTGCTGTGGCCACACCAAAAAGCATTGTCCTCCCAATGGTAGGAGACCTGCCTGACATAACTGTGCATAAAATAGTCTGCTAACCGACCGTAGGCCACCTGCAAGACAGCAACCAGCTGCGTGAACTGTAATGAAGCCAGGGTGGCGCCCCACTCTCACAATGCATCAAACGCGCTGTTGCCAGAGTAAGCACACCACCAACTTGTCCTGCAGCACCCATCCGAGCAAACGGAAACCAGCGCTAGAGACTGGCTGTGGAAATCCAGCAATTCACACCAGCCTGAAGTGAAAGGAAACCCGTCTCAGGACACCAACGTGTCTCAAAGAGTATAAAGTGCTGGTGTGACGTTTTATCTTCAACTGCACCCAAAGTGGGAGGCAGTTTGGAGTGAGCACAGATGTAAGATGACATAGGTGGACTCATGAGGAAAGAGTCTCCAGGTCCCTGTGTCTTGACCTGACAAGGCATGAGAACACAGTCATGCCAGCCTGTCGCCAAAAGGACCGGGAAAGCGAGCCTCGCAGGTCGTGAAGAGAAGAGGCTCAAAAGGTAGCGCTCGCAGCATTGCCAACAACAAAAAGGGGTCCCACGCAAAGCATGGAGGAGCTCTGTGGCCAGAGTCCAACGCACACCACTGACAAGTAAGATGAGGGCAAGCAAACCCTGAGCGGAAGAACGGCCAGTCACCATATCCACACCACAGACAAGGACAGGTGTAGATTGACCGTCAGCTTTTTTGACCCAAAAAGGTGGAGG
>SMGT01013158.1:48094-58675 GCA_004794575.1 Lanistes nyassanus | reverse complement strand
TGTGAGGGCTAGATCTACAGTCCAAGGCCTGGCTAGGTCTATGTGTATAGCACGACAACCTGGAAACAGAGTGAAAAGTCAGTCTTGCAAAAGCACAACTAGCAATTTTAACAGTGAGCTTAAGGCGAAAGCTGATAGAGAAAGCAAGTGTGTTACTTCCCTGAATCAGAAGGCACACAACAAACAGTTTTGGAGATCTGGTCAGAAAAAGCTGAGCGAAGCATGGACATGTCATGTCAGCATTATAAGTTCACTGGACAACGACATGGTGCGAGACAGAGTATGCGCATGGTCAGCCTGCGCCTGAGGGGCAGTGCTCATGCATTTGGAGGCCTTACGAGGGATGGGTATTTATTCCTTTTGTTTGGAGGTGCGGTTAGGGATTGCTAAATGGGGAATTTAGCACTTTGAGTTGGGGTATATTAGGATGACACTAAAATCTAATTTAACCATCTAAAACTTCCCCTCTCAGTCTCGGTGAAACATTTCATTTGAAGACCATTTGCACAGAACTATTCTGGCAAAAATAAGTCATCCATGTACATGCGAAACCATAGACTTTATGGTCAAAAACTTTGTCAGACTTAAGTAATGCAAAATGTCTTTGACAATGTTATTACTAAAGATATAATAGAAATATTAAAAACATGAACATACCTGTCAGAGTGGGGGATGAGTGAGGGATTCTCTGCCACATAAGACAGCAGTAACTGCAACACAGCCAGAAGGTGTAGGGGCTTTCCTACCATCTGCCAGAAGGGATCCTGGAACAGAAATAGGTCACCTATCAGACACGCCTGAAATGAAGGGGTAGAAATAAACAAATGCATTTTTGGTATAAGAGAGTGTACGTGTGGGGACACCCATGCATGTGCATATCTGAGGTACAGCAAGCACTTTGGAAGAAAACCAAAGGCTGGGGAGGCGACAAGCTTTTTTCTACCCAAAGACTTAACAGAATATTGTAACAAAATTGAGACCTGGCGTGTAAGACTAGCGTTGTTCACTCAGTTTAAACCAGAGGGTAGTTCGCTTAGTTCAGGGAAGTAAATTTCGTGCTCTCCCAGAGAACAGTACGTACTGGGGAGGGAAGGAGTCAACCCACCTCCCAGGTCCAAGAGTCAGGGACAGCACGGCGACAACTGATCACGAATGCATTAGTAATGTCCGGTCACTGGCCCTGGAAACTCGTGATGCTGTTTACAAGAATAGACCATGTGAGGTAGAGGGCGCTGGAGTAGGGAAAATAAAAAGGGGGACTTGAGAGAGGAGAGGGGATTGGAACTAGAAGATCAGATCAAGAGAGAGAAGGATACAGACGGAAGAAGCTTGCTCGGGCTTACGCCCAGCCCATAGGGCTTATGCTTGCTTGGCCATGGGACTTAGAAAGTTTTGACAACAGAAGGCCCATAAGCCAAAGACGGAGGGGCACAGTGGAGGATGAGCCACAGGGCTATCTTCCACGTGCGCCTCCGCTGCAGCTGTACAAGGGTGCTATACTCTGGAAGAAGCCACTGCCTTTAGTGGCCAGGAAAAGTTAGAGAATAGAGAAGGCCAGGCTTCCGTCTGTCACTAAAAGGTTAGACAGTAGAGATAGAGAAGAGGTCCAATATTAGCCACTAGACCATGGAACAGGTTGCAGGGTTAAGCCGGCCACCACCTGCAACGGTTTATGTTCAACAAATAAAGTTTGGGACGTGCACCATCTAGTTTGCGTGTCTGTTCAACTGGATGAGACTGGGCGAAGTGGTACAATATCTACAATTACATCTGGACGCATTTGTTGGATTCACCATGGTTATTCCTGTTTGTTGTGTTAGTTGGCACATGCCATCACGACTGGCTACACCACCTGTCTCAGAAAATGAGGAACTTACTGGAAATGAAGAAGACATTAGGATTTACTAAAAGCTGACCCCCACAATTTTGTCAGAATGCTAGTCAGCCAATCAGCTCTCTCATAGGCAAAGATTACACACACACCACCACTAAGACCTACCCTGGATCTGTAAAGCCTGTCGTAAAGTTCCAGAAGACGCGTGGCTGGTACACCAACCTTCAGCATGGCCATGAACACCCATCGCAGGTCAAGGCCTATTTCACAACTCCTCTGTTCCAGATGCCGAACTATGAAAGCTACACAATTCAGATGCATGCAGAACAGCTATGAAACCAAGGCGTAATTAACAGTCGCCTACAACACTAGTTGGCTGTTGCTAAGGCATCAAATTAAAAAAAACAAGCTGATGAGCTCATCATGTCAACAATGTGTTAAGTGCAGTCTGTGTTTAAGAGTATGCAGCAAACTTACTGTTCAGTCAGTCTGCCTGCCTTAGTTTCCTTCAACACCCACATTCCTAACATTTAAAACCTAACTTCAGATACAGTTGGAAATGGAAATTTTTCAATTTTGGTTCATGCCCACAAACATTTTCCAGAAAATTGCATGGTAGCATTTTGTTAAAAGCTTTCATAGCAACAGCGCTCCCTATCTTCCCCCATGCACACCTAGATCAGGAAAAAACTGAGAGATGTAAGGGAAGAGCAAAGATGAACATTCATACCAAGTGGAAAGTAGCGTTCAGCCGAGACATAATTTCGCATGATGTTGACAAGTCTTTCACTGATGCCAATTAGTTGGTCCAGTGATCTTATTCCTCCAGAAACTGGCAGCTCTGTTACCAAAAAAAAAAAAACGAAAAAAAGGGAAATGCCAGATTACTTTTATTTTAGGTAAATCCATGAAGTCACTAGATCAAAGACTATGAATAAGAGGTGACGCAGCAAGTGTAAATGCTAGCTAATGAAACAAATTACAACAGCCCATTCCTGGGTACACACCTTTCTTGATGATGTTTTGCCATAGGTTCTCAATGAGAGCACTGTCAAATAGGCCACCACAATGCACAATCGCCAATTTGCACTCCCACAGGTCAAAGCGGTCAGCAAACTCTTCATACAACTATCAAACAAAAGAAGGTAAGTCCCAGTGTTAAAGACATGCACGCATTCAGGCATCCACAAACACACACACACACACGCATGCAAACACACACACACACACAAACAATCCGAACACACTGGATTATTGCTGATGTCTATTTTTACGCCAAGAAATTTGTTAGTGTTACCAAAAAAGGATAAGTCTTGTGTTGACATGTTTTCAGAAAGCAGAAAAGGACAAGAGGAGGAAGCGCTCAGCAGCACTTGCTGATGGATGGTGCCATACGACTGAGCATTTTAACTTTCTGTAAGCCATTTAGCTTGAGCAGTGGCATGGGAATGTTTGCAGTCTGTGTAGGCCATACGACCAAGCATTTTAACTTCCTGCAAGCCATTTAGCTTGAGTGGTGGCATGGGACTGTTTGCAATCTGTGTAGGCATTACCGTGCTGATGTCATGGAGATCAGCCTGCAGCCTTTCAATAGCATCTCTGATGTCATCCAAGAGACTTAACGATGTGACACCATCCCTCATGTGGTTCAGAGCCTGTAGCACCTGGAGCTGGAGACGAGCCACCTGTCCGCACATAGGAGAGAGGGTTCAAGCCCTTCAAGAAAGGCAAATCCATAGATGCCCTGACACATTAACAAGTATGGAATAACCTACTGATGTGTCAAATAAACTATGTCTTAGTTAGATCCTAGTTTAATTTGAATTTTAAAAAACTGTAGATTCTACATGGTACCTATCCATCACACACCTCCATTTTCTCTTCCAGTTCATGCAGAAACTCCCCACTGGCTGTGGTTCCACCCAGAGTTGTCGCTGACTTGGCACACATTATGGCACGTGACAAGTACTCCAGACGACGTGTCAGTGTCAAGTCCGTTCTTTAGTGACAGCACAACATGGCAAATCAAAGTAAACAAGCAAACTTTATCTCTTGGTGTCCTTTTTTAAAAAATAATATAATGATCACAGAAGTCCCTGTTTGCCTGCTTACAACTTCAGGAGTGCAAGCACGGATGAAAGCTTGTGGAAGCAAAGACACTTATACAGTCATGCATCAACAAATATTTTTAGGAAAAACTCTCAAGCCTAGCCTCTTGCTTTATTTAAAGCTCTAAGCATGAACAAAGTCCAAACAAAGACATGCTCCCTTCACAGCAAGACACATTCAACTGTAACTTTTCTCTCCCCTGCCCCAGCTCACCATTACTGCCAAACCATAATGTGACTCACCCATGCCTCTGTGCCAGTTGAGCTAGGATACGAGCTGCTGCTGTGAAATTGCTGTTCTTTTCGTAGTATTTCCACAGCAAGTCCAAGGCAGCCACCTTATCTGTAGATTGTGTGGACCGACGCTGGAGATAGGCTTCGAGATAAGGTGTCTTGATCTGGGTACATCAGGAGGAAAAAGTAACAGAAAGGAGCAGGGAGAGCAAAACACAGAATACGATGCATCTTTAAGAACTCCTACAGGAAGTTCTTCACAATAGTGACTACGCAGCAGTCCTCAACCACAAATACTGGGAATAAACTTATTGCGCATTTCCCAGCCTTCCTTTTTTTTAATTCTGTACGAGCACCAGCACCTTGTAAACTGAATCAAATGAAGGAAGAATAAAGAAAGCATATTTTGAACCTCTTCCTAAGGTACATGAAGGTGAAAAAGGCTGAGCATGGCTGCAAGTTTTTCATGGACCAATATGCATTTAAGTAACATCTTGAGCTCTTCACATGCCATTCACACCGTAACATCTTATGCTTTTCACACTGGTCCTGTTCCCTCGGTCCTCCATACCCTGTCATGCTCCAGCCTTTATTCCTTTAATACACCTTTTGCATTCCATGCACTCACAGCTTGTCCTACAACGTCAATACAAAACATGCCACTGTGGAACTAAAAACTATCTTGTTTAACTGTTTCTAACTTTCACCGGGTAATCTTCTGATGCTGAGCTAAGGAGTGTCCATCAGTTATGCTGTTACGTTTTGCAGGGGATACTTGCCTCCAACAACACCTCCGAGCGACTGGTTGCAAAGAGCCAGTCATACAGGGCACAGTGGAACAGCATGTCACTGGACTTCAAACACAGCTGAAGAACTTCTTCCTTCTGGAAATGGAGCAAAATTAATGGACAAATCAATCACGTAACATGCACGCAGCCAAAAAAGAAACAGAAAGAGACAGACTTTTACAAATTTACCAGTCTAAAAAAGCAAGCAGCACAAAAAACTTCCTAAAAGATTTTTAAAAAATTGCATCCTATTCTTCTATGTGCTCTGCTCATGTTTCCAAATGCTAACCAAAGGTGAACCAAACCAAGGAAATCTGAAAAACTGAGACGAGAACAACAGTGGGTGTGGCACGCACATGCTTCGCTGCTTGGTCAGCATCCATGTGGGTGGGGTCACGCTGAGTAGGAGGGCCTGGTGTCTTGGGCATGGAGGGAGACTTGGGCATGCTGGTGGCAGCACCCCACAGATATCCCAGAGTCTCACTGATGCACTTGTAGCACTCCATTCTAACAAAGCAGTCACAATTCAAGAATGGCATCATTAAATTCATGATTATTTTGAGACAGAGACTGGAGAAATGAAGAGTATACAGTTTCAGTAAGCGCAAAGATGTATTTATATGGAAATTTTTTTTCTCTAAATTTGTGTTTCTTAAACAATACTTATCTTGACCCTAAGTGCTATATTCTCAATTAGCAATCCCCAAACGCACCTCCAAACAAAAATAACCCACCAGGGCAACCCTGGTAAGGCTCCTCCGCGCATGCGCACACCACATGGCACCCATGCGCACAGCTCACTGACCAGGTCAAGCTGACTTTCTCAAGCCAGAAAACCACAGCAGTGGAGGAGGGTGGGTTTGTGATGGGTCATGGTAAGTGTTGTTAAAGAAACACAAATTTGCATTTTCTTGTCACAATACTATACCATGACCCAAAGTGCTGAATAGCACAAAAAGGAGGTGGGAGATAACACCACAAAAAACTTACCAGGGTTAGGAGGACGGAACCGACCAGAGGCGCTGGGTGACGACAGAAGTCGCCACCCCAAAGGCCGTCTTCCCGGCGGCAAGAAAGATCCAGAGGGAAAGAAGGATCTTCTGAGCACCAGTAGGCAACCCGCAGAACTTCTAGGAGGCTGTGCACCTAAGAAGCGAACGAGTAGCTCCACGCCTGGGCCTTCTAAGCAAGTAGCTGCCAAAGCTGAGAGGGCTCTGACTACCCCCCCCCCCCTTTTGTAGTCGGCGCGGTGGATGCAAGTCACACAAAAGATGAGACACAGCGAGAGATACGGGGGTTCGAATCTCTTGAAGTCTGCCCGACTGCAGGAAAAAGCATCCCAGAGAGGCAAAACGTAAGGGACATGTAGGACGTGGCGCATGGGTGGATGTGGTGTGTGCTTACCAGGGTTGCTATGTGGGTTATTTTTGTTTGGAGGTGCGTTTGGGGATCGCTAATTGAGAATATAGCACTTTGGGTCATGGTACAGTATTGTGACAAGAAACTATCATTCTGCCCTGATCTACATAACATCCTCTTGATTCAAAATTAAACTTTTTTCCCTTTCTTTAAAAAAAGTCATGAAGGGTTTTTTTTTTAATTCAAGATGCCAATTAGTACCAAAATTTGACAGACAAACCCTTCTGTATCTAGATACAGCCTTTTAAACCTCGACATTCTGTCCTATACATAAACAGTTAAAAGCCAGACTGAACATCATCAGCATGTAGTCTAAACTCTCCCCATAGCAAAAAACAAACTCTGGTAACCTTCCTCCTCGCTGGTCTTTTTTCAGGGTTGAGAAAGTCAGCCTGAATTGGCCAATGAGTGGATCGCATGGGGCGATGCACGGAGGGGGCCTTACCAGGGTTTGCGTACAAAATTTTTGTTTGAAAGGTTCGGTTAGGGATTGCTAACTTGAGAATTTAGCATTTTGGATCATGGTACAGTGTTGTGACAAGAAACATGAAGTTAACACTTTCTGGCAAATAAAGGTGACAATACACGGTCCTGCTGCATACCTATGAATATACGCTTGCATCCCTTGCCCATCCTCTGGCTGTTCACCCTGCACGTAGAAATGCTGGGCAAGGTCATGAGGGTCACACTTCTTTGCTTCTACCAAACATAGCTCCACAATACCAGCATAGTGGCCCACAGCTGCTAGCTGGTTACAAACCACAGCCAGCTGCAGTGGCCGTCCAACCGCCTTCAGCAGCTGCAGAAAAAAAAACCCTTCATTTCAATCATACGCTCAACAGGTTTTCTTTCTCTAGATTTTTCTTGGCAGGGTTGGGGATATGTCTTTTATTCTACCCACCCCTTCAATATGTTAGTTAAATTATATTTTCTACAAGCTCCCTAGCCAAAGTTACAATGACAGTTTTTACGTGTACTTACTGGGATCAAAACTAGCAGTAAAACATTTATTCACTGGTTCAGCAATTCTAAAATAAATGATCCTGATTCACAGGTATTAACAAACATACAATAAAAACTACAGCACAGCATGCTATCCCCATGGCAAACCTACAAGTCTGGATATCGAGAGAATACAAAAATTCCAGTCCAATCATATAAAAATGCACAGTTAACAACGCTCAGCATCCTCAGATATCTGCACTTCCTATAAACTGGAGTGTAGCAACAGTATAACCCAGGAGGTCTTCCCTTGTATAACCCAGTTGCAGCTCACCCGCAAGGCCTCTTGCAGATGCCGTTTTCGCTCTGCTTGATCTTCAATGTTGCGAGCTGCTTGAAGAAGCTCATTGGCCTGATCAAAAAATTAACAATCTGGGGCTTTAGGTGCAAGGCATCATGGGTCTGCAAAATGGTAAAAGGCATCCCCCACACAAATAATAAACTACTGCTACTATAAACTGCAACCAGTATCTAACCAATGCCAGCTCTGCCCTGCCACAGCAACTTGTAGATACATGCTACGTCTTTGATTTGCATCTGGTACTGATCACAAACAAGGCAAGCGAACTTTTCTAATGACAAATCTCTAAGAAAGAAAAAAAGGTACTGACCTTGGAACACATGGCATCATCCATGCTGTACAGAGATGGACAAACTTCCTGCAAACGATTGCTAATTGCATCCACCGTTGCATTGTCGTCCAGGTAACGGTTGATAAGGCAGGTAATAAGAGCACCACATATCTGTTAAAATGCAAATTTCTTAACTAAATTTGTTTCTTTAGAAATCTTTACTACTACCCAGAGTGCTAAATTCTTAAGTAAGCGATCCATTACTGCACCTTCAAAATAAAATTTTCTGTAAATGGGTAGTGCACATGCATGGAGGGGCCTTAACAGGGTTTGTTTACAGAAACTTTTGTTTGAAAGGTTTGGTTAAGGATCGTTAATTTGAGAATATAGCACTCTGGGTCATGGTACAGTATTGTGACATGAACATGAGAAACTGACTGCAATAACACAGGTATACTCTACAACACAACTATACACTACGACACAGCTATATGCTACGAAATAGCTACACCTTACAACGCAGCCTTTATTAGTGAAAAGCACCAGGTGTTGTGATTTTTCCGGCGTCTAGTTACCTACCCAATCAGGAGGTAGAGCAAATTGTTATGGCCGACCCAATTGGCTCGCCAAAACAGCCAGGAGAGACCGCGCGGTGGAGCGGGGAAGGTAGCCGGCTGAGAGCGAGGGGAACCCGCACCCCGTCCCTCGGTTGACCCGTCACCCTGAGAGGGGGTCGGCTGCGAGGTGGGGGCGAATAACACTCCGGGCTACAACCTACCACCTAGAACGGGTAGAAAGCCCATTCGCGTTTTTCTGGCAAGTCCGCGCTCAGGGCTATATAGGCGCCCGACCGCAAATGTTAAGGGTCGAAATGTGAAATGCCGATTGCCGAGTGCCGATTGCCGTATGCCGTATGCTGAAGGACGAAGGTATTACAGACGAGTACAGGCATTATCCTCGACGTGGACTGAGAACCAGCAGTGCTTCTGCAACAGGGGTGACTCTTACCAGTCAGGAAAGGAACTTGGGCATTTTGGACCGGTGTTGTGATTGTGGAGCTGAGAGACGTGGCGTCTGCGGTATTCCTATCCAGCATCGTGAAAGTGAGTTTACGTACAGTGTAGGACATGACCGTAGCTCAAAGCTAGAGGAACAAACTTAGACGATAGTGAATCAAACTGGTTGATTTGTCGGTTTGTAGAAACGGTTATTTCTTGTGTGATCGTCGGTCGATCTGATTGTGTGTTAAGACGTCGACGTGACGTCATATTCAGAGAGGTTTTAGTACGGAAAGGATCAAGGTTTCTTGTGTTTACCAAAGTGAAGTATCGGTACGGTAAAATTCATAACCCGGTCAATAACGTGTGCGTGTGGATACGTATAGCGTAACTGGGATGAATGTATGAGAGTGCGAGTGATTGTTCTACATATGTCAGTAGATGTATATTGGAGCATCATTCCTTGTGTAGTGAAATATTCTGTTGTAACTGTAAATAAATAGAATAGTGTATTATCGTGGCCCTCTTTTATTAAGTTGTGCGCGTGACAAGCAAGGGGGTGGGGGCTTGAGCCGATTGGAAATTGATTAAATTAGGCAGCGATTGCAGTGCTAGTTTCCCCCTTCTTGACACATTTTTATGTTGTGATTATTCTAGTCAACGAGCAGACGAGTAAAACACATAAGCGCCATACCCCTAGACACAACAGAGACAATACCACGACACCAGGAAAGCCCACAAATTTCATGAGAACTGTGATGGATGATTCTGAAGTGTTGTGGACACTAAATTTTTAATGTAATCAGACTTGACCACAAGTGAAGCAATAACACCAGAAACCAAAGAACAATGTTGCTGTTCTGTGACATGTGGTACAGTGTCCACTTCATGCAAACAGTTATTCCCCCATCCACAACTGTAACACTCTCAAAACCTGCTTGCCAAAGTTTAGAAAAACAAAGAGTTAATGAAATTCATTTTATTTTTGTTGTGTCCATGTGTCTATTGTTTTGGGGCCTGCTCTGTGAACCCTTACCCTTCCAGAAATCTTTACATGTACTCTGGTGTGCTGGAGTTGTGACAGTGTTTAGAGGATTGTGGTGGCACTGAAGACTGATTTTTGTGGTTTCGACATTTCTCAAGGTCCTGATGAGCTGCTCAATGTTTCCACTTTTTGGACAGATCCATGCTCTTCTGGAAACTTGTCAATCACCAGAAAAATCAACTACAAAAAATGTATGATTTTCCTGCTTATGTTAGAATAGGATTCCAGAAAACCTTCTGTGACCCCATAGGCTCACCATGTGTTTCGAAGCAACAATGCTTAAAGCCTGCTCTGTTGTGCCATTCTTTTCCAAAAATGTACAATCTGAGATGTAATCTCAGGTTGTGGTGTGGAAACACAGCAGCACCACAGGCCAGTGTCACCTGCACTTTCCAATGCTTATGTTACAGAAGCATGGCAGAGCTGTCTAAACAGTTCCACCCTCTTCTGAAATCTTTTGTCAACTTTAGAAAAACAGTTCCACCCTCTTCTGAAATCTTTTGTCAACTTTAGAAAAACAGTTCCACCCTCTTCTGAAATCTTTTGTCAACTTTAGAAAAAAATCTGCTAAACCCCCCTCC
>SMGT01013158.1:14210-48040 GCA_004794575.1 Lanistes nyassanus | reverse complement strand
AAACCCCCCCCCCCCCCCCCCAAAAAAAAGAAACAAAAAATGTACAATGGGCCAGAGTTTGTCAAGACTGGATTCTCCCAAACCCCTTTTCCTGCAGGCTGCTGCTGTGCTGCTGAAGCCTTCTCTGTGATGCCATTTTTTCAAGAAATTTTGGATGCACCATATTAAAGTTGTGCCAGGTGCTGAAGAGTTCTTGTGCATTACAGGCATTTCTGGTGCACGACAGGCATTTCCTTAACATTATGTGAGCATGATGAAACAGCCTGATTGTTATACTTTATAGAAAGTTCCAATGTGTTTCAGAAACTTCTGATTTCACAAAGTTCTGCAAGGTGTTGGAATGCTCTGGGGGCTGTTACTGCACTATATGTATATATAACACTTTTTTTTTTACATTTACCAGACCTTGCCAGAGCTGATTATTAATGTTTTTTAATTTTTATTAATATTTTCCAGTTAGTTCTATATTTGTCTGAAAGTTTTAGCCCATTCCAGACACGTTTAATACATAAATGCAATGCCGTACAACTTGACAAGTGAGTCTCAGCTCCACCTTCAACTAAAACCCAATTTTCATTATTGAAGCATCCAGTGCTCCAGAGAAGTCTGCAGACGCACAGTCGTTTTCAAATATTCTACTGTATAGCTTCTTTCTCTCCCCAGTAACATCACCCCAGAATAGCTGTACACAACCAGTTGCCATTATTTTCATCGGCAAAACTTAATTGTTTTCCTATCTTCAACTACAAATCTTACATCCTTGAAAATCAAACTAATAAACTGGTAAAGGACAATGAGTTTCCTCGTATTATTGAAATGTTGAAAAGTTGAATGTTTATAAATTAAGGGATACCTTTACTGTGCAATTCCTCACTTGACATTTAAAGAATCTGGAATCTGTTGGATCGTCTAGCAATATTCTGACAAATATGCAGCACAATGCAACTTGTGATTAGAAAACACACAAAAGTCTCACCTCTTTGCCACTCAAAACTAGAGTTTTGAATGTGAGAGATCTCAACTGGTTCTGTTGATCCTGCAAAGAAGTAGACAAACAGCTCTGACCTGGTCTTACGATTATATGAGAAGAGCTATTAGTTCTTTCAGAATACACTGAGACCACACGTGTGATTACTGTTAATTTATAGCTGTTTGGACAATGCAACAAAAATCTGAAATAGGTTCAACATAAAATAAATGCAGGAGTTAGTTTTAGATGCATGTACAAAGCAAAAGGAATGTTGGATAAAAATAAAACTGGACCAAGACCTTCATGACACAAGCAATGAAACCTGCTAACCTGTGAAAGTGAGGCTGCAAGCAAATGGAACTGGTGATCAAGGAGAACCCGCCACAGGCCCAGCACCTCTTCAATGCGGTGAAGCAACTCTTGAACGTGTTGCAGAGAGATCTTCTCTACACTCTGCGCTTCGGCTGGCGGAGGGAAAAGGAAAATCAACCTCCTCAATGTTTTAACACAATATGCAAAGAGATAGCTACTGTGCAATGATTCTTCCCAAATTTCTAATACATACAAAGAGGTATAACTTTTAAACACCCCCACATCTGCACACAAACGCATGCACCCCCACTCCCCACATCCATACACAAACGCATGCACGCACAAAAAAACTACCTAAAAGATTCTAATAGCCTCTTATTTAATGATACGTTCGATGCAGTCGATTTAGTCTTTCATTCAGGCTAGTTTGAAGAACAATAACTGTCGTCATCTTCAAGATCACCAACATCTTTACTGCACTCCTTACCACAATAACTTTGTAAATGAATATAAAAAAATATTCCACAAGCAAAATATCAACAATTAGCGAAAGATGGGAATCACCTTGAAGCTTCTTTCTAGCATCATCCAGGGTAGCATCTCCATAGCGAAGTCTTGTTGGAATATGTGCCGGAGACATTCTGCTGACAAGATGTTTGCTACTCAACTCTTACACATCAAGTAAATCTACACACACGCTCATCCTGCCTTCCAAACCCAATTCCATGAAGTTACAAGCATTCCCCATTTGTTTGTTCTTCCATTTGTGCCATTTCTTTCTACACTTTTTGCCCCTTCTGCGGCATGTAATATATTCTCCAAGTAATGTACACTTACAGATCTGAGGGACCACTGGAGTCGAACTTGGAATGGAAGTCCACAAAGTCAGAAAGATCACGTACTAGCTCTAGTGCTTGTGCCACCTGCTCACTGCTGTAGTTGCTTGTTAGCTATAGGTATAGAAACAACAAATATCTCCAAAAGATGTTTTTAAATTACCTTTATTGTATTTAAATTCATATTTAGACCAATTTCACCATTTGTCTTATGAGCTATAAGCACACAGGCTGGTTTTGTTACAGGTTTGTGTGAAAGTAGGGTAATTGGTATGGGCAAAAACAACAAATGTCCAGGCATCTCTCACTGACTGAACCACACTTCCCTCATTCTCTCCAATACTAATTCAGCCCCCTTTTCTTCAAAAGCCCTCAAAATACAGTTAAGCTGCAACACTACTGTGGAAACAAAACTACTGCATCTCTTTTAAATGTACTGGAATTGCTGAATTCATATTCATCCCATTTCCCCAAATGTCCAATCTAACAGTAACACTGTCAACACTTACATAAACAGTCAGGCCCTGAGGTGTCTGGCACTGCAGTTCTGCAGCTACAGGTGTGTCCCAGAAAGGCCTGTAGGTGTGCATAAGTAGAACTGTTCACACAAACCTGAATGCAGCATGCATGCACAAGCATCCCACATCTACACAGCTGTTTTAATGCATGCTACTGACTTGGTTGCTTGTAAAAATGCACATCTACAGCATACAGATAACAATAATGAGATCTTAAATATCATGACAGATGACTTTACATGTGTTACTACACATCTCAGATTCCACTATCTCTGCTCTCCACAACAGTAACAGAAACACTGAACAACAGAGTAACACACAGCAACTCTAGTTAAGATTCCTGGGTTCTCTCACCTCAAAATGCGGGCAAGGTAGATGTAGATACCATTGTGCTTTCCAGAATAAATGACCTCTTGAACGCCACCAGCTACAGGTCCTATGGCTGTCTGGTGAAGGGGTGTGCTGTAGGCCATGGGAGCTGACATGTGAGGTGGCATCATGCCTGTGAAAACAGCCCAAGTTCACCTCCAGATCATTAAATCACAGGTACTTCCAGATCCACAAAGCTGACCATCCTGATATGCACCTAGTTTGTGACTGGACGTTAAGCAACAAATACCCCTTAACCCCTAACAAAGCTGGGGAAACACAGTTATAAATACTCCATGACCATATTCTTAATGGCAACATCAACTGAGATCCTTCCCAGCAAAATCAAATCTATCTTATTTCTGGATATAATGTATATACTGCTTTCAGATTGAGTTCCTTTTTGCTAGTAGGTTGTTTACTGTTACGTGTTGAAGCAACAACAACGGGTATCTCGTGACGGCGGAGCAAGGGGGGAAGGTGATGAATGTTTTGAGAGAGCAGAAAGGGACGGGAGACTGCAGCACATGAAGAAAATCCCCCACAGCCACAATTGCAACAGATGCCACATTAGTGAAAGCATGTGTACCAGTTGCAGGATCCGAAACCAGGACCACCTGCATCCTTGACAAGCATGCTTCACCACTCAGCCACAGCCTGCCCTTATTCACTTACATCATTTTACATACATTTATTATAACACGAAAGAGGTTTCATCCTGTTATAAATCTTTCAATAGTTCAAAAACCTGCACTTTCTAAAAAAGAAAATGACTGTGCTTCACAAAAATCAGTGGTTAATAATGTCATTAGCAATATAATATTTTGTGAGAGTTAAGGAGTAGACAGGGTGATGAACATGATGTGAGAAGTGGGGTGGGGTGGGGAGGGGAGGAGAGACCAGAATACCCCAACAAACCCCTCAACAGTAAGCGCTGTGGAGAAAAAAAAAAGAGTGTCACATGCAAAGACTCTGAAACCGAACCATGGCCCCCTGCACTAGTGACAAACGTGCTGCTGCATTGCTATGATCATCCCTTCAGAAGACGCAGATTCACCTGTCATAGGAGTCATTGCAGACAGACCAGCAGGAGCACCAGGTGTGTACATAACTGTGTTGCTCAGGTTTGCACCTGCAAAAACAGAGAAACAGACTAAACAGAACAAATTTTGGAACTAATTAAAATGTTTGTCCTTGGCTCTGACACTGGAAACCAAAATTGAACATGGGTCTATACAGCCATACAGCTCTTTCTGCTATTCTAGTCAAGTAACTTTATTCTTCCACCCTCATGGGGTATTCTGAGAAGAAGTCACACAGAGGACTCAAGACATGCATGGTTCATCTGGCATAAGAAAAATTACTCATAGAGACATGCTTCACTGCACAAAATAAAAGTAAACTACAACAGACATTCAATCAAATACAAATGCTGTTTAAGAGCAAAAGCTAAGAAAATTAGCCACACAAATGTACCCTATCCTTTTCTCTTTAACCATTTCAAGACCACACACTACACTCAGGTGTATGTTTGTTCTAGCGCATTGCACTGTAAAGGTAAATAGTCTATTTACACAGCAAAATATAAAATCGACTGCCTTTTAAAAAAAAACTTTAAAGAACTTGCTTTGAGTGTGTTTAACAATGCTGGAACATAACCAAACTTTTCAGAATGGGATGCCTACGCTTGGTTTTTGAATCAGGCATTTTGATTGGTTGGTCATACCCGTGTCCCTTTTGCCTACAGTCAGTGTCTACTATGTTCTATTCAATTATGGAGTCAACAAAATCCCCAACCACGTCATACGGTTCAGAAACTATAAGTGGCCTTTTCCTGTTCACCAAGACAAAGAAAACTCAGTCACTATGTCTCCTAACAGCAGCATGATAGTACCACAATTTTTTATCAGTTTCATGTAGAACACAATCTACCACCACTGGCTGCTGACCATTCTATGGAGCTAACGGAAATGATGTTTCCACGATTGTGAAGGGTTTTCAGTGTAACTAGCACAAGAAGTCAACACAGACTGTAAATGGAGCACTTGCATTAAAATACACCAAACAGCCTTTTCTGATGTCTAAAAAAATTCACACAAACTTCAGAGATAACATGACTCCATATAGATTTACTGCATTTTTACAAATAAACAAATTAACTGTGACTTGGCTTGCTTTAATAACAAGCAATTGGCAGAGCTAAGACAAACGCAAAGCTGCTACCAGAGGACAAAATAAAGAACATACATGGGTTTTACTGACATGCATTATCTTGAAAGTGTTCAAGAAACCACTTTACAGGTGTTAGCTTTACATGCACATTTCTTCACTAACAATAACATGGATCCTATCTCAAAATACTCAGTTATCAGGAAGAGAAAGTTTCAAATCAAATCAAATCTGGTGAAAAAGATGCTTTAAATATTATTTTGGCACGAATTTCAGAGAAAACCATTTTTTATTAATTTATGCCATCAGCAAATTTATGGTACCACTTCATACAAAAACCTTTAAATGTTTCCATTTTTGAAAAAAAATGAAGTCACACAGCAATTGTTCTTCTGCTGTCCAAAAATTGATCTTTCCAAATAAATAAAGTATATTTTTGCAAAGGTCTTAGCATATTAGCAATATTTTTTTAAACATACCAACATCTGTGGGGCATCAACGTCATGTATAGATCTATGCCATTTGAGTGCAAAGAGTTAAAACATGCCGTAACCCATGTCAGTTCAGAAGTCATGTAAGTGTGATGGAGCGGGTTCGCTCCTGTAAACTTTCTTCTCTCTCTCTCTCTCTCACTCCAAACCAAGGAGAAACTTTCCCAGAGGCCTTCTACATGTTTGAGGCCACCGCTGCTGCTGCCCACATTCCCTTCTGCCCACCTCCCTGCCTCTACTGCCCAGTCTCGGCTCTCGTGACGTGGTGCATTACATTGCCGGTATCTGCCTCTCTCCTCGCTTTGCCACTACTCTGAGGCGTCCCTTTGTCCGGCCCGCACCCAGCTTTTACCGGGTGCAAGCGAGCCACAACGAAGGCATTACCAGCTACACCAGCAGAGGGTGGAAGTGCCGAGCGTAGCACATTTTGTGTTTGTTACGCGCACAAACCTCAAAATAACAGACCTAAGAATATATTTACAGAAACATTGAAAATATGTGATAAATAGAGTGCGCTCTGCTCTTCCTATTAGTGTTAAGGAAAGTTAAGTAGAGTGAGAAGGAAATAAAGATAATTGCGTTAAAAGGCAGTTTAACTAGCTAATGTGAATAGAAAAAGATAAGAAATATGCCTACAAACTAACCTAATCTATTAAGATGTTTGATGAGTTTAGTATCTACTGAAAGAGTAATTTGAGTAGAATCTGAAGATGTTAGTTGTTAATGTGTGTAGCTATTCTAAAAGAGTATAGAAGCGTTTAAAGAGAGTGAGCCTAGCACAGCACGTGGTAAAAGGACACAGTGCCTCACAGCCACGGTTCGCTGGGCACCACTCGACCTTGGCACCCCCCCCCCCGGCGACGCTGTGGCTGTGAGCGTGGTGGCCAAAACCGTCTCCGTGATGGCTGCCACCCATCACAAAAGGATCTCAGACTGCAGCGCCTAAGAGTTAATCTGTAATGTTTGAACGTTTTTCATGCACATTATTTGTGGCTATGGGTGTCCTCACACTGCAAGCTTGCTACATGCAACTGCCCAGTGGGACCAATGAAGTTGCACAGTATGGCACACAAACCAAGAAAATAAGCACTGATCAAAACATCACCCACCGCTGGTGAAAGATGTGGAGCCGATTGTGGTTGGCTGAAGTGCATGGCCCGATGTTCCAAAACTGCACTGAGCTTCTCCACCATACATGAAGAATGCCATCCGGGCCCAGTCAGCAACCTGCCGCATAGATGCTTAGGCATGAGGTGGGGGTGGGGGGGGGTATTTATTTGGATGTGAGGAAGGAAGGTGAATCGATTAGAGCAAATAATGAAACTGTGACAGTGAAACAATACATGCATGGAGACTGAGCGAAGAAGGGAAGGAAGTTCTATACTGTGTATTTATGTAACTGGGACATGTTGCTGTAATGCATTTTAACATCACTGTCAAATGTTCCGATATGGTTATCACTTTTGAAGTAACAAACATTAACAGAATTCACCATAACACATCAGTGTGCATTACAGTCAGAAATTTGAAAAGATCCAGAGAAAATTCCACTTGTGCAGCCCAGGGGCACAATCTTTTTTGAAAAATCAGAACCTAGGGAGAACCTCAGTTTTGGAGGCCAAGGGGAACTCTGTTTACTGCTGACATTTACATCATTTTCTCATGATATAATATCATAATAATAATGATTTCACACTGAGTCTCAGTCTGATATTGAAAACAGTTGCTCCTTTACAACCAACAACTGTGGTACAACTCCCCATAATTTCATTCCAATGTTTGTCTTGAGCGGACCAGACTGTGGCCTGCAGACTGGTGACAGCAAGGAAGAGAAGGACCCTGACAATTCATGTCTCTCCTTCCTTAGTACTGCACTCTCAGAAAATTTAGTGATGAGGATGAACACTGCAGGCCTCTGTTAGTTTGGCTGTAATTCCTACCTGAAATCCATCTGGTGTGATTTTTGTGTAAAAAACTGCTTTGAAAAATGTATCAAAACTGAACACAACAACATGACGACACCCATTGACCTAAACCTAACACTGTGCCAAGTAGCATGGCAAGGGAAAGTGCTTTGTTTCCCTTCTAATATCATCGCTTTTGTTGTCTAAGGCTGGTGACTAAAAGGAAATGGTTCATGTATCTGAAAACACAAGTTAATTCCATTTCCATCATACTGGTTTCTGTTCAGACTTTTGATAGGTGATTGTCAAACCCTCACGTGTGCTGGCAACTGTAGCAAATTTCTATCAGAGAACTGTCTCCCATGCAACGGGAACCTGTTAATTGACAAGTGGGTGTGCATCTTCAAGGCCATACATGCAGCTGACCAAAAAGTAACAGATGACATCTTTAACTCTTTGAACCCACAGGGACCCCCAGGGCTAAGAAACCCCAGAGGCCGCATAGATTTACACGTTTAAAAAAAATACCGCTTAAAAACTACCACACTCACAGTAATATATTTTACATATTTAGAAAGATCTATTCAAAGAACAAATGAGGACAGAGCGCTATAAATCATCAAATGACAACCCCAACAAAGTACTGGCAGCGCTAGACACAACCGTATGCTGACGTGTGCAACCAAGGGAGCCAACCGTATCCAAACATGAGAGAGAGTCGAAAGTAAGGAACGTGGCAGATCTTCAAAAAGCGACCCTAGTCTTCACACAGCTAGCCCTCGGTGTACCACGTGTGCATACAGCGAATCCCTATTTAATGTCGTCAGCCCGCTCACTAAGTGTGTGCTGACAACTGGGATTCAAGACAAACACAACATAGGACAAATACATGAAATCCTCAAGGTGCACAATATAATCAACAAAGAACAAATGAGGACAGAGCGCTATAAATCATCAAATGGCAACCCCAACAAAGTACTGGCAGCGCTAGACACAACTTGGGAGCACACGTCAGCATACGGTTGTGTCTAGCGCTGCCAGTACTTTGTTGGGGTTGTCATTTAAAGATCTATTCTTCGGCATCACAATGGAAACAATACTTTTAGTTAAAAATATTAAATACTACTTACTATTTGGTGCCAAATGTAGTCACTTTTTGCACACACAACAAACAAAACACGTGTAGCCATTGTTAACGACGGAAATAGACCTGGCCAGCCGCTACACTAAACCTCATTTGGCAAGCCGAAACTGTTTCCGAATCTCATTTAGACAGTGCAGGGGAAACAACCGATGATAGAGCTTTACAATGATACAAAGTTTACTTCTCTTATACCGTTAAATGCGTCGCTGCAAATTTGTAAATTCGCCGCAAGTTTGTCGGTTGCGTGGCGTCGCCAATCATTTAGTCATCACAAGTTAGCCGAACCCAATGGGGTCAAAGAGTTAAACAAGAAGCAAGCCTTTGTGATGCTTTGCTTGAACATGGCTATTAACCACCTGATGAGAATGCCAAGTATTGCAGAAGAACCATCCTCTACTGAAGAAAAAATACACCACACTGATTTGATAAGTTGATATTGCAAAACTCAAACATGCCAAGGTTCGAGACATACTTGAACATGATGAAATAATATATAGGTGTACAGATCTGAATACCATCTTAGATTGCTACAAAGATTTCATTTGTGGATTATCTGACCGCTACTTTGCTGAGTTCTAAATATACCTACTGTTTTCTGGTTATACATGAAAGATTTTTGCCCTGAAAGTGGCAGCTCTGTGTTAAATTTCACAGATATCTTAAGTATTCCTTTATCCTTTTGTACAAAGTTTTACTTGAGTTACATTTTTTCAGGGCTGTTGGATGGTTCTGTTGACAAGCAAGTGCCTCAACAACTATCCTCACTGCCAGCTTTAGCCATACACATACCAACATTGTGGCAGCAACAACACAACACCATTACTTGTAATCTTAAAGCCAAGTTATTTCACTTGCCTGCTGCTCTGTGGTACTGTGTGAACAGGCCAACACAAGGCACGTAGCACATGCTTGATCTAGCTGAAGACAGCAAACCAAAAAATGAATGTTTTTCTAGTTTCACAATCTAAGACTGCATGCATTTTCTCATCACAGTTACAGCACTCACTGAAGTAAATATAAATTAACCTCAGAATTACTTTCCATGTTAACCTTAGAGTTAGCTTCTACCAAACTGACTCTACCCCCTGCACGACTCTTTTTGGGGACATCTCCCACACGACATACCTCTTGCATTGTTATTTCACAATATTTATCGTGGGCTTATATTACAAGCTTCATGTGATAACTCTGAACAAGTTCCCCCTTTTTTGACCACAATTACACAGTGTGATTATTGTTTACACATTTCTGCTGGTTGGTCATTGGTTGCTTAACGTCCTGTCACAAACTGGGTGCATATCAGGACAGTGGTTAATAGGGGGATGAGGTCCCATTACTAAGCGATGCACTGGAAGAACCACCAGACAGCTGCAGAAGGATAGCTAGTGTGGACAGGCAGTTTAATGTGCAGGGAACATTTATTGCTAACTTTAGGAACCAACATAGAGTATTTTAATAATTCACTACACCTGCAGATGGAAACAACCAGAAAAGATCCTAATCTTTCCTTACCTTGTGCAGTCTGAAAAAGGCCTTGACCTCTTCGGCATCAGGACCACCACAGTCTAACAGAAGCTGCCGCAGCTGCTCCACAGGTCGAAGTTTTTTCACAATGTGTGATCCCTAACAATGATTGCTTTTATTGGTTATCTGATGTGGACATAACAACCACGATGTTGGGGGAAGGGGGACACAATCACATCAAAACAAATGCTACATCGTGAAGTAACAATGACCAAACTAAATGGTAACGTTTGCAACTTGATGTATCCAAAGGATCAAATAACTGTACCTGTGCCGTGAGAATTATAAAACTGCGAGCAGGATCAGTGTGTTGGGTCACAACTGCTGGTGGGTCAGGACGACCAGACGGGCCCACTGCTACTGCTAACTTTGACTGGGGCCTTTGAATCTCACCCATGGTCCACGTTTTGCCATCCACTAGCACAGACGTCTAGTGCCAGAGCCCAGCAACAGAAATGAAATAGTCAACTTTTGTACAACTAGTTTTAGTATGGTGTATTTTAATACACTGTAGAACCGTAACAGTTAAGGATGCTTTAATGAAAATTTCAGCAACCACTGTGGCAGCTGGGTGGCAGTAAAGTATCAGACCAAACACAGGGAGCAGTCCTTTCATGCCAGTTTGAAAGTTTGTTTCTAGTGTGCAGTATTTCCTTCAAATTTTAACAATTTACTGTTGCATAAAATAAGGTTTAAAAATTTAGTTGTTATTATTGTCATGGTGTGTTGGCAACAGCTGGCAGAGAATGGAGAAGCAACTGTTTGAAGTAAATGTTTTCCACTCAAGCTTTGCCTTACTGTTTCCTGCTTATGTTGCAGGTGATAGATGCTGGTGCAGAGAAGATGGAGTGGGTGAAGTATTTGCAACATTGAGGAAAGTACTAATGGCACTTTTTTCACCATTAATGGCAAATTTATGTATCCAAATGTATTTTGAATAGAGATTGGGGTGGGGGTAGACAGAACACAGACCCCAGCAAAAGAAATGTTGTCTTGGCTTTTGTGTCTTTGCAGATCATTACATAATAAGTTGTAAACTTCAAGATCCTGTAAACTGTTGGCACGTTTGAAATAAAAGCTGCTTTCCAACTACCACACAACCAGTACTACTTTAGATATATCAAAAACAAATTTTGAACATGAAAATAATTATAGAATTTTACTGAAAAATGTTAAATAGCACTTACTATTTCATGTTAGATGTAGTCACTGTATGTAATGTATGTGCCTATGCAGCTCAGCCACATGTAAGAAGGCATCTTATCAAAGATGTAAGAAAAAATATCACTGTCAGTGATAAAAACATAATTCCAATGTAATATGAAAAAAAATTAAGAATAAAAAAATTCCCACCTGAAATCCATCTGGTGTGAATTCTGTGTAAAAGGCTGTGTTGAAAAAGATATCCAAGTAAATGTAGCAACATGGCAGGGCCCATTGTCCCACATCTTGCCAGATAGGGTGGTCGTTCCACATGCTTTGTTTCCCCATAAAATCGTCTTTTGTGGTCTACTGGAGATAACTCTAAAGAAAAATGGTTCGTGTCCCTGAAAATACGTTACTCCCCTTTCCACTGACCCGGGTTATGCTGAGCTCTTTCAAAAGTTGCCGTAAAACCCTCCCCACTGCATTGGCATATAGAGAGTATCTGCCACCATACGGCATATGGCATGTCAGGAATGAGCTAACATCACATGCCAGTTTAGGTGCATATCAGGATGGTGTTGCTTAGACAAGTTAAGTGCTACCACATGTGGGACTGGTGTCACAACAAAGGCTTCAGGCCCATCCAGTCACATTAACTGACACCGGGCCAAAAAGTCCTAGTAATGTTCCCTATAGGTGAAGCTACTAGATTGCCAGTTTTTAAGTCAATCTTCTGCCTTGGAAGAAGGTACCTTTTAACTGTTAGACCACCATGACAGTCACTGTAGAACTGTGTTGCAAAAGCTAAGTTAAATGTTTCATATAGCAAGCTTTTTCAATAGCATTAGAACAACAACAACAACAAAACCCACTGATAACTTACTTTCCAAAGAGGGAATACGTTTGTAGTTGTGATAGCTTTGGAAATGGTGTAAGTTACAGTTTCTACCAAGGCTAAAAAGATTGTTGAACCCATTCAATAAATTTAGACCTTGTTCCTCAATGCATAATAGACAGCTGGCCAGAGTACATATACTACAATATGCGGAGGTTTAAAAGTCTAGTATTTTGTAGGTGTTGTACTTACAGGGTGGGAAAATTTTGACTCACACCATGGATTGCATTTTCATTGCTTAAATGGCTAATATCACACCAGCCAATAATATTTTTTAAGTGTCAATGGTTAATTTGAACATAGTAAGCTTGCCAACAATGAATTTTTCATTAGATTCGTTCAAAATTTTTCCTTGGCACCTGGCCCAAGACCTGTTCCCTGTATTGTGAATGGTCACTTTTGGTAAATAACTTATGAAATAAGTAGTTGTTAGTGTCACTGTGCTTACATTATCAATATACACTCGAATCAGCTGCCACAGCAAAACAACAGTACAGTTTATGACATTCATGATATTAAGAAAGGTCCTTGGCTTGTCATTACCTATCCTGGTTGCAGTGGAACTTACACCTTACGAGATTTTGACAAGAAGCAATGCAGACGTACCAAAGCAACTGGCATCATGCAAGTGGAGGGTTTTTTTTACTGATTTTATAAAACATTTTCACAAAAATACATTATAAACAAAGCACTACTTGTTAGACAATAGAATGAAATGATTTTCCATGTACTTGAAGAGCTGAACAGCCAGCCCTACATCACACCAACCCAAAGGTTGACACTAACAGCTGCCCGACCACCCCAGGCAAATAATTTTTTTGGTCAGGCAAGTAAAACACGTCTAAAAAAATAAAAAGCTAATACGGAATAGTGTTAAGTTTTCCCTCAGAAACTGTTATATAGACATTACATTATCTATCTGATCATGTCTACTCATGTCTGTCTGCTGAAAGTTTAGTTGGTGGCAGAAGAAAACAAAGCACCTTTTCTTTTAGATGATCACCTACCAAAAAAAAAAGCTGCACCTAATTTTTTTTTGGCGGAAACCAACAAAAGAAATCTTAATTCTGCCAAACAGTGGCCAATTTCCATCCCTCCATAACTACGTGTGAATTTCTGGTATACAAAGCATCAAATACTTATAAAAGTGCATTTTGGTAAAAGATTTCCCCCTTAAAACTGTTATATAGAACTCAAATTACATGAAGTGGTATACCCTCTGTTCAGACTTTTGAAGCACCTGCATTTTGTACAATTCCAACACACTGTTCATGTTTAGCAAAGTAAGTTAAAGTTAGCTAATCACCAACGCAGTTAACTTTAACACTCATCGATATCACTTGAACTTGATTGTGAACTATGTTGTAGCATGTGCAGTTAAAATAATGTTAGAAGCTTCCATTTTTGTGTCTTGCATGTTCATGTAGACATTTGTTTGAGCAGGTGCAAGGTGACTATGGGCAAGTAAAAAAGAAGTTAATGTCGACCCTTGTAACCCATCACAAAAAAAGCAAAGTACAATGACACAACTTTCAAGTTTCAATTCTCACATATGTTTCCATCAACTGTTTCTGGAAAGGGAAGGAATCGCTGCTTATGACCCACAGCAAGTCATTGTCCTCACTCTGATCAGCCACCAATAGCAATGTACCTGGGGAAAATCACAAATATATATAACTTGACTTAGAACCATTTTAACGTCTGCAATCCGTCAGTTTAGCCCCATTAGCCCCAGACTGCCTGCTAGCACCCACACGTCCAAACTTCTAGAACCCCTAACATTGGCCACAGAACACAAGCTGGCAACACCCATTGTTGTTGCTATACTAATAGCCATGATTATCACACCAAGTCTTGCATCTTTTAGCAGGTTGCGTCCTGTTCCTCTGCAGTTTACCATATTTGTTTTTGTGGAGTTTAGATTTTTTTTTTATGTTGATGAAATAAATGACAAGAGTCCTAACAAATTTTGAAGTGTTTGGAGAACTGGATGATAGAACTGATGTTTTGAATGTTTTCCTGTGGCAGATTTAGCAAAGATTGCATGGAACTGAACCAGAGGATTTTTCCCCCTTTCATACGCAAGCCTCTTCTAATAACCTGGCAGTTTCTCAGCACTCTTTTGTTCGTGTTCCTGAATGTAAGAAAAACTGTATCTACAGCCAAAAAGAACAACGGCACATAAAAACGGGACTGGGACTGAGACTGGACACTGTGTATGGTTGTGCAAACAGCACTGTTTTGCCAAGTTTCACCTCTACATCAGCAAATGACAGTAATTGGCAGTTTCAGATTACTTTTTTGGCATTTTTGATGGTTGTGCCTGAACTCTTATTCAGATGTCTATGTAAACTGAACTCAAAATCTGCAGCTAGAATTTTTTTCTGGCCTTCTGGTCCATCTATTATTGTCTAAAGTGTATTTTATAAGGTAAGGTTTTCATTTTTGTACATAAAACAAAACCAAATATATAAACAAAATTTGTTGTATGCTTAAATGATGTTATAAAACTTTAGTAGCATGACCAAATGGCAAAATTATATCCCTTGACATTGAATTTCCAAAAAGACTTGCTGCACATGCTCTTGAGCTAAGGGGTTAAAGATTTAGGCAAAGGTAAATTTATGCAGAAATTTTCTATCAGAAAAATTTAAAAACATATACAACTCTATAGCACATCTAGCTTACTAAAGCAGAATATTATTATTGGAATGAGTTACTTTGATATTTTCTCACAAAAGTGACCTCTGCTTCCTCCTAAAAAAAATCTGCTTTGAGTGCATGGTCAATAATAAAAATATTTACTTGTCCACTTGTCTGAATACCTGCCCAGCCCCAACATTTGTGTCAGGGGACTGAGCACTTCTTTGTGTCAAGCCCCAAAAACTTACAAAATTAAAGTTCAAACTACAAACCATGACTGTGGTGGGCTGCATGGACATTTGTAGGTCGCTGGATGATGGCACCTGCTGAAAACCCTGGAGGTAACCGCACGTGCACAAGGGTCAACATACACGGCGACATGTCCGTAGAGCCAAATGGCAATGTGGTGAAGTAAAGTCGAACTCCTGTATCCCATGTAAATTCATGGCAAAGTCAGCATAAATTTACAAAAAAGAAAAAGAAAAAAGAGAGATGTAGTAGAAAGAAGGTACCAATCCACAGAAAGTCAATCGGTAACGATATGAAATATCTCTGGCACATTAGCTGGTTCTGTTTGCCTAGTCTGGAAATGGAAAACAGCTAACTTAAAAGTAAATCAGCAGCACACACAAACACCAAGATGGCTGCCGATGAGTGCTGAAAACTATTGTGGCAAGCATCTGTGGTCGATGTTACTGTTTATTCATTCTATGCTTATGCCAAGACGATATCATTATTCACACTCTCCCCAATCCTTTCTCATAAATGTAGACCATAATTTCTATACCACTTTGCTCAGTCTGTGTCACTTTTATGGTAATTTTCGTGCTGTTGCCCTGTCAGTAACTCACTGTCTGTAGATCCTGCATTTTCGTTTTTTAAACTCTGGCGCTCACATCTGTTATTAATTAGTGTAATCACTTCATGTGACCATTAATCTCTTCCACAAACAGACCTACATTTATTCCTATTGCTAACAATAGATGATGTGCCAATAGGCTATAAAAACTTTCAATGACTTGCTTCGGCATTATTCAAGTTTGTTTCTGCCATCTTCGTTGGCCTAGCAAACACCTCCGAAGTCCATTCACTCCGTTCAGCCAACATTTGGTCACATGATGCCCTTATTTTTTTATTAAGTCAGCAGAACAGGTAAATGGTGCTTATGATGCAAACAGTTTGTGGACCTGAACGTGGCTTGCCACTATTTGTTGATTTCACAGTCCTAGGATAGTGGGGTGTTTGAGAGCCCCACTTTTCTTTGCATAAGATAGCTTAGAAACATTTGTGTTGTTTCAGCTGCGTAACAATGGTATAGACAAAATTTAACATGAGTGCCATTCAATCATCAATTAGTTACGAATATGGGAAGGCCAATAATAAGTTAAACACGCACACTCACATACTCTCCCCACAACAGCCATCAGAGTTTGCAATCGGTCACACTTTGTCACTTCCTACAAAGTCTATTACATGACAATAAAGTGATTGTCAGCTAATGACTTCACTCACTCACTTACTGACCCCAACCCCCACCCCTCCCACACACCTTCTCTCACATAAAATTTCTTTTCAGCCAAGTTGGTTGTAGATTTTTCGAGTGGAGGTTAGTTTGCAGATCCACTCTGCATAGAAACTTTTGACTTCTACATCATCCAGTTTCTTTCCCACCTTGTCTCAAAATCTGTCTCTAACTAGTGCCACTTTCGTGAATAGCGTGATTCTTTATGACACAATGGTTTCCCTAACTCAACTATGTCAATTCTGTGCGCCATGGTGTAAGCTGATCAAATCTCCAGAGGGAGAAACATCACTACTGTGTTGCAAGGTGCGAGTGCTTGAGTTCAATCTAAGCTGCAGATGGCTTGCGACTTGCACATAATTGTGACTGACAGCGTGTGGGAACTGTTTGAGAACAAAATGAAGCCACGTCGAATAATAGGCTGATCAGCGTACATGTTACTGCACACATGCTCCCATCCACCCACCCCCACCATACTCTTCCACTGCTTCACAAAGCACAGCATAGTATCATGGAGCAAGCCTTCACTGAGGGGTGTTTCTGTTGGCTGACGACAGTCACAGGCTCAATTCCATATCAGGAATGGTGAAAATGTACATGTGAACAAGGAAACACAGTGACATGTCAACAAAGCCACCTGCATGTGCACACAGCCCCGGGCCCACATAAATGGTAGAACACACGGACACCCTGCCCACCGATGAGAGGGGTAGAAAACGTACCTGACTGTGTGACGGCAACCAGGTGAATGTTTGTGGACTCTGCAGTTGTCAGGGCAGAAATGTGTACAATAGAGTTGAAATTTGATTTTTCCACTGTCCTGCAAGCCAAAATTTGAACGTCTACCTTTAGAAAACTGAGTTTTGGAGTTTATATGGCATGGGAAAAAGCTTGGACGGGGAAAATGTGTCATGTGAAGCAACTCTGTCATACAAATAAACCTTAAAGATATGTGCCTAACCACATTACAGCAGCACACAAGAACAGTTCACCTGGCAATGAGAGAAGCAGTGTTCAGGATAGTGTTCTGGGAAACCGATGCCACCCTGCTCATGCTATTTCCATCCTGACCAAGGTAATACACCTGCAGAAAGCAAAAGCAGAAACTGGAGCCTAATTGACACAAAGAAAAAATCCTTTGCAAGGGGCACAAAATATGTGGGACATGGGGTGATGGGAGATCTTGCTTTCTCATCTATCCCTGTGAAATACAGCCCATGATCTGATGTGTTTGATTTTTACTGATGAGGGTAGACAGCAGAATGTAGGCTAGGGTGAGTATCATTCTGAAATACTTCACAGGAAACAGAAGAAAGTCCCATGTACCACATCATTGCTTAAGCCAAGCCACTAACAGGAAGTGGAGGTGGTATGACTAAGGTCATGCTGCACCGAACATTTATGAACACAGCTAACAGGTCTTTCTGCTGTGTCTCAACCCTTGCAGCACAACTTCCAGCCAACTAGTCCCATTCCCTTGCCCAGTTCTACACACTATAAGGCTTCAACAAACACAGTGAGAAGAAAGGAAACTAGTCAAGGGTTAGGTTTGGCATCAGCCGTCGGTCCTGACAAAGTTTGAAATGACCCCCCACACACACACACCCAAGTAAAGCAATTCTGTTTTTCTCCCCCAACACATTTTTACCCACAAAAAACCATCAGTCGTACAATAGAACCCCTCTATGACGCTATTATGACTTCTCCTCCACTCCAATCAATTTTTTTAACGGAACATATTTTGTTACATAGCTTATACGGCAGATACAACTTTTCCTCAGTTCCAACTTATGACCTTTATTTTGATAATGAGTTGCGACCTTTGGACTGTCAGTTTCAAATCCCCACCGACAATGCAATGAATATTCCAAGCTGACCTGAATGCAGCCTTTCTGTGTACGTCCATACAAAATGTGCCTTGAGTTGTCAATGCTGATCTGAACCAAAGGGTCTGCAATGAAAAATTGCATTGTCCAAAAATAAATTGATTTTATTCAATTGTCAAATTGCAGTGGGGAAAAAATCTTATAATGTTCACTTTGGCTTTTTTGTTCTATGTGCATGGTACAGATGGTTGATTATTTTTTTTTAAAGTGGTCTGGAAATATTTATTGAATAGTAAGAAAATGCTCTGTTGGCAGTAAAAAAAACACTTACCACTCTGGCTAAAGGTGAAATGCAGAAATGAAGGTACCAGAAATGACATGGCACTACTAGGATGATACACTTTGCGGCACTTTCTGCTAAACCATCCATCCTCGGCCTGTTGCATAAGCAGTTAACTATCATTATATCATTATATCACTATCATTATATGCTGCTTTCAAGAGGAATTAACTGTTTGCACTTACATGGCATAGATCTATGCACGAACACCAACAGCAAAGAGATTTTGGTATATTTCAAAAAATGCTGTTAATAAACCAAGACAGTTGCAGTAATATACTTTGTTCAGGGTTCATACTGCTTAGGCAAAACAAATCCCTTTCCATGACTTTTTCCAGACAAAACATCCAATTTTCCAGACTAAACTTGTGCATGTAATTAAGACGACATTCTTTCAAGCACACATTCTAGACGGCCAAACATGTAGAAAGTTGACGACAACACACATTTTCCTTGGTGAAAAATCATCTTAACCTGCAATGATGGAGACACTTGAAAACAAATTAATGGCATTACATGTAATTATTGATCTTTATGATTAAGGGACAATGCTGAATTTCATTATTAGGAACATCTGGCAATCACAAACTAAAAAGTTTGGATCATGAAACCCAATTTTTTTTAAAAATTCCATGCACAGAAAGAAAGACAAAATATTTTTTTAAAAAAGGAAAACATAAGTAAAATGAATGCCTGTCTAGACATACCACTTTTGCTATTCTTGGCAATTAATGTCAAGTTAAAAATTAGAATTTTTGTCATAAATTTTAATCACAAATCTAATCAGTTGGCAGCTGTGCGACTGAAGAATTTAGGTCCTTTTGAAGTATGACTTCTTTGCCGCAATTACAAAGAGATGATCATTGATGTGCGAACAGCGACATACAGCCCTATGCTCAAGTCGCATTCACTGATGCTACAGCTCAGACACTGTGATCTGTAAGTACGGCGAAGTGAAACCCGCTGCCTAGAACTGTTCTGTTCAAATTCACAAAATTTACAAGCTAAGCAAAATAAATTAAGTCACAAATATATAACTCACTAAACTTACAGCAAAAATAATGGTCAATTATAAATTTAGTACAGAAATATTAACACGCCAACTCTTAATCATTCGATGGCAATTTATTGATCACAGTTTAGTTTATGCATACATGAAAAAAGTATGATGGCAAAACTATTTAATAACCTGGTTGGCACCTAGAAAAAAGCTTGTGATATCTGAGGTGGATGCTTTTCAGAGAAAAGTTGTTTGTGTTTTTTGTTGATCAAATGGCTGCGCAGTGCTCTGATTCCCATATTTGAAAGTTGTACATCTTTACGACAATCGACATATCTGCATAAGGTTTTATTAGCTGGAACTTCTTCCAGCCACAGCATGAACGATCCGTATTTGTTTGTTGGCCATAATCTATCAAAGTCTGCCTGGACAGCACGACGATAGGCTCCTCCCAGTGGCACAGTGACTGACATTACACTATTCGCTTGCTAAGTGAAAATGTTGGAATCAAAGCAGGAAATAAATCTAATGAAAAAAATGGCAATGGTTTGTCTGGTTCCATGTAGATGATGGTATGATGCATACAATTAGATCACAAGATGGCGTTATTTTTATTTATTTATTTATTTTGTTGTTGTTGGTCGTTTATCAGATTCCCTGGCTTTTCATGAAAATTTGAAATTCCCTGACTTTCCAGGGACTGGAAAAAAACCTTTTGATTTTCACTGACTTTCCAGGTTCCCCTGACCCATACGAACCCTGTTTATTTATTTGGAAAAATTGATTCTTGAACTTTATTGTAAAAGTTTAAGTATTACTTACCATTTGGCCATTTGGTGTTAAATAATTTTACTGTATGCATGAAATAAAAAAAAAGTCTAATAAAATCTGTGAATCACTGCTTGCCCATACTGTCGATGCCTTTGAATCGTACATTATCCACACTTTCTGACCTGAATAAAATCCAAGATTTAGTATTTTCTCTTAACTTTCAGCCTAAATTATGTTTAAAGTATGGTTTCCCACCAATCTTGATTTGATTTGAAACTATCTTTACCATCCGGCAGCCATTTCTTGTGAGTTACATAACTGCCCCAGTAAGCAGGTACTCAGCAAAAACCGTCGGCAAGCTGTATCTAAATTTAAAAAAACTCATTTAAACACCGCAGGGATGCAGCCGATGATAGAGCATTCCAATGATCCTAGGTTTAGTTCCCTTACCCTGTTAAGAGCATCTGCACCATTTTTTAAAAAACCCGTTGCAACATACATTTTGATGTGTCGTTAATGATATATTGGACCAGTAAAACGTAAGTGCAAAGACTTAAGTTGTTTCCTATTCATTAACTCCATGGTGAAAACTTAGTAAATGTGTGTAACTATTTAAAAAATCCAAGAAGCGCTTCTCTTACATCAGGAAAAGCTATTACCACTGCATTATCCTGTGACTACCTCTACTAAACCAAAACACATATGCTCATTAATGAGGACATTAGGACTACAGTGTAACCTCCCTTGTTAGGACACCCTTCATTTCACCCAAAACTGCCCCTAAATAACAGGTGTTCCTTCATCGGAGGTTTCCTTAATTTGCAAACCAGGAGCACCTTTACTTTGACTCAGTATCAAGACCAACCAAGAGAGAACGCCTAAACAAAGTTAAACTGAATAAACTATACATTCTCAAGTTTAGAATTTTCAACGGATTACTTAAATTTAAGATTTCAGATTTCAAAGTAAACAGGATGCATATGTACTGATCAATCTAACTCACACAGCATGGTGATGTAAATCGTGGGCTTGCAAGAAAAAGCCAACATAAGACCCAGCTTTAAATCCAAATTGTTGCCCTCAATTTGTGTTCAAGAAATAAATATCCATCCCTGGTAAGGCCTGCAGTACCACATGCATACTGCCCCAGTGGTGCAGTCTGACCATGTGCATGCTCACCCTTTTATCTTTTCAAGAGAACACCAGAGAGGTTGTGTTCGTCACCCATGAGTCGGGCTAAGTATAACTTACTGAACACAAATTTAGGGCAAACATTTTTATCTCAATGTCATAATACTCAAACCCTGACTCAAAGTGCTGAGTAGCACAAAATGGAGTCTGGTAAAAAAATACCAAGAAAGACTTACCAGGGTTAGGAGGATGAGGATGACCAGATGGCCACAGCCACCACAAAGGTATTGTCCTCCAGGCGGCAGGAGAGGTCCCTTATATAAAAGTTTATAAAGGGATCCTCTGACCGCCAGTATGCCACCTACAGCACATCTGTGAGTGCAACGCACCGGGAAGCTGCAAGGGTGGCTGGCCATTCTCTCACTTTGTGTGCAGTGGCTTTGGAAATCTCACGATACCTGCCAGGCTGAGGTGAGAGAAGGTCGTCTCAGATGAGCATTGCGAGAATCATGAATGCGACGCTGGTACTCCAAGAGTGATGGACCGGACAGTTAAGCCAGTTTGCAGCAGTGGGACCAATCACAGAGGTGACAGGTCTAATGATGACTCAAGGCGAAGAGTCTATTGACCTCTTATTCTTGGCCAAAAAGTTTGGGAGGAAGGCAAGTGAGATGAACCTATCGCACTCCTGCTGGGCATCAGAATCCAGACCTGACAAAGCATGCACCTCAAAGGCACATCCTCCTGAGGCCAGGAGAATCAAAAAGGTCATTTTTAACATGAGCACTTCATGAGAACCACACAAAGAGGTTCATAGGGAGGCCACGTAGTGCTTCCAAAAAGAGGTCCTAGGCGGGTAAACAGCGGGGAGCTCAAGCCCAAGTCAAAGCCACACCTCTGACGACATCAGAGACGAGGGCTGACGAACCCCAGAGACTGCAGGGTGGTGATAATGGCCGCTCGGTAAATGTGACAGATGGTTGGCCAAATCCACCGCCCTAGGCCTGATTGGGTCTATGTGCTGAGGCTGGCCAGCATAGGACTCACGCTTTCGGTCAGAGAGCAGGGAATCCAGCTGATGCTTGCAGGAAGCAGAAGCCAACACCTGCAGCACTGGGAGGACGTATAGTCTGAACACAGAGTGTGTTGTGACATGCCCTACCCACAGGGCAGATGACGTGCAGGGACACTGGGTGCCTCAAAGAGAAAAGCGTCACACTCAACAAGCACTGCACAACTAGGAGGTGGTGGCCAAACACATCCACCAGCTCCGCCAACACCCGGACACAGGTGTGTCCTGCAATCTGTGCCGGCGACCAAGGGATGGCTGATTTGGGGATCTTTTGCAGCACAGACTGGGCGAGGCCACAGACAATGCTGTCCAGGATAGAGACCACTGTAAGCTGGTGCCAAGCGACTGCTTTAACTCTTTGAACCCAAAGAAACCCCAGAGGCCACATAGAGCCCGCATAGATTTACACGTTTAAAAAAAAATACCGCTTAAAAACTACCACACTCACAGTAATATATTTTACATTTTTAGAAAGATCTATTCTTCAGCATCACAATGGAAACAATAATTTTAGTTTAAAATATTAAATACTACTTACTATTTGGTGCCAAATGTCACTTTTTGCACACACAACAAACGAAACATGAGTAGCCATTGTGAACGACGGAAGTAGACCTGGCCAGCTGCTACACTAAACCTCTTTGGCAAGCCAAAACTGTTTCCGGAACTCATTTAGACAGTGCAGGGGAAACTACCAATGATAGAGCTTTACAATGATACAAAGTTTACTTCCCTTATACCGTTAAATGCATCGCTGCAAATTTTTTAATTCGCCGCAAGTTTGTCAGTTGCGCGGAGTCGCCAGTCAGTTAGTCGTCACAAGTTAGCCGAACCCAATGGGGTCAAAGAGTTAATGGAACCCAGCTGTGACTATGAGAACAGCAGAGATAGGCACCTTGGACCCAGGGGCCAAAAGTGCTATGTCCTTATGAGCCATGGGAAGTTGCTCCACAGGCACTGCAGAGCCATGAAGCACAGTGAGGGTCACAGCCAGGCAGGCACGAAGTGACTGACCAGCACCACCTGTGGGCACAAAGTCAGTGGACCAAAGGGGAAGGAGGCAGAAGATGAAGCCTTGCCTCGAACTTCTGTCCACACCTCACTCACAGCCTCAGCCACCAGCGGCAACTCCACCAACAGGGGGTGGAGGAGGCCTGTGAAGGGAGGACATACCCCAGTGTGAACCGTTGTGATGTCACTCCATCCCTGGCAATGTAAACACATTGCAAGGCGAGGTCCTTGAGGGCGCTGGGCACCTCAGACAACGTCTGCAGTGAACCAGGACGACTGTCGGCCAGCTCTGCTTCTGCCCACGAGGAGGCAGAAGCTGCGTCCCCAACCACCCGTCAGGCCCCAACTCAGCCCTGAAGAGTCAACTTACAGCAGCATCCAGGCATGAATCTTCAGCTGAAGTCATCTGTGTATGAGATTTTTTTTTTTTTGAAGTGATGGAGGAGATGGATACCTGAACACTATGTAAAACTGTCCCTGCAGCAGGTAAAGTTCAAATTATGTCAATACAACAAGAGGCACTTTAAACGCTCATAGTAACCATATGCAGACGCATGCAACCAAGGGAGTTTACCGTACCATTACGTACCTCAAAAAGGATCTGCCCAGTCCCTTTCTCTCAACCCTCTCTTTGCTACTTACTTGGTTGGGTACAGCAAGCTCCCTTAGTCGCATGTGTCTGCATACAGTTACTTTGACCGTTTCAAGTACCTCTTGTTGTATTGATAATTTAAGCGGTCGGTCCTCGTTTGTTGTTTATTAGTTCAAAATATGTCTATAAAATCACTGTTTGTCGAAATCTGGCACGTGTCCACTGGCCAGAAGTCATTCTGCATTGGGAAACTGATCTGCGATGACCATAGGTGTCCCGAGACAGGAGGTGTTCACCGGTCAAAGGGTCGGCACGAAGCAAATTTCACTGTATGTTTAAAAGCACACTTCAAAAAGTGTTTTCAAAAACCAAACACTTTTGTCTCAAAACAATGACAGTCACCCCAAACACATTTACAAGGAACAAACCTGATAGATTAGTTCATAAAGAGCTCCATCTTTGCCACCCATGAAAATTCTCCCAAGGTCAGTGCCAGTGATGGAGGTGATGAAGGTGTTGTCAGTAGGAATAGAGTACAGTGGCTCAGGAAGAAGATGCATCTCACTTCCATTTCCTTCACCTCCGCCTGGTTTAAACTGAGCCCCTGCAAAAGCCACTTAGAAACATAAGCCTTGTAGCTACTTTAGAAATAAACCTTCAGCATTTTAAAGCTTTTTTTTAATAGAAATATAGAACTATTAGTTTACTATATGTAAATCGTGATACGACGGCGGCTGGGGAGCGTAGGCCTCGGACACGTTGCGTCAAGATGTAGAAATGACTGATGCGGACTTGTGAAACTGTGTGTCGTCCGAACTAGGAGCTTGTGAGAAATATATTCCGTGGAGAGGACTGCGTACGTCACGGAGGAAGAGATGACTGCATGGAACTTATATAACTGATACGGCCAGAACTGTTAACTTGTGATTTCGGACTTATTGTTCATGATAAGAGAGAACTGAAGACAACTTAAGGGAGATAAATATTCAGGATCATGTTAGTGCAGAGGAGCACAACCGGAACAAATAGTGCTTAGTAAACGAAATATTGGATTTGTCGAGGATATAGTTTAGCTGATGTGTTTGAAATAAACGCTTGAGTTCACATGTAAATTAAAGTGCAGATCTTCGCTAGCATCGTTGAAGGTTAAGCTAGGGAGATAAGGGTTGATGGTTGAAAGATAGCAGGCAATTTTGTCCAGTCTACAATGGCTGGTTATTCAGTGGATTTTTGTGGAGTATTTTGGTTTTGTTTGGTTGCTGTTGTTGCTTTGTGATAAAGTAGTCCACCATAGGCCTACTTACGTGACCGGCATATTTTCGCTGTTCTGCTGGAGCGAACACCTGGATGTTTAAATTGTAGTAGTAGAGAGCAGGGGGAAGTAGTGGTTGAAGATTGAGTGTTGAACTGAGATTGAGGTCTGATTTTTTTTTATGGCTCTTTAAGTAAGTATGTGTGAAACCTTGAGGAAGTAGAGTGAAGTAGCTGAGGAGTGAATTTTTTTTGGGTGTGTGAGTCTGAGGTACTTTAGTTACGTCCAGTGCTCCTGGGTGATAATAAATAGTGGTGGGTCGTCTGACATGGACGGGGGTGGGGGGTCGTGACAGGTGAACAAGAACTTTTGACAAACTGCTCAACTATACAGTAATGTTAAGTTTTGGAGGTCAGAATTAAGTCAAAACTGAAGTTGATCTTTACACTACCGTTTATTTTTGTTGCTACAATGATAAACCAAAATTTATGATCTTCAAATTTCAAGGCTACACAATTCAAGTAAAGGAAGCATTACTCCTAGTTTTAAAGCATGCTTACAACAAAATGTATGACAAAATGTGAAGAGTATGACCCCACTTTTAGTGACTGGCACAGCCATTTTTTCATCATAGATCAGATGTAAATATGTATGTAAATGTGCACAAACAGCATACAAGACCAGTGTTTGACACGAACAGTTGCCCAATCACCCAGTGCAAGTAAACTTCGCTGCCTGGCACCCAAGTAAAATATCTGGCAATTAGCTCAGCCAGGTAAGTAAATGTTTTCAAATATTTTCAAAGACCACACTGATTCTCAAAAGGATAACTGTTCACTTAGATCAATATCTGATTCACAAGACTTACCATCGTAAAGCCTGGAAAAACTGACCCCAAGTAGTACAATATCCACTGGTGTGGCCAAACACAAGAGGTGCTGTATATGCGGCTGGAAAATGCCTAAAACAACACATGCTCACCAATTTAAGATCCTGCCAGCGGCATTAGTGATATTATTTAACTAGTAATCAGAAATATAATAATTAAAAATGTCTCAAATGGTCCAATATTCTTTCAAGAAAAAAATTCCACACCATGAATATAACAAAAGAAAGACAAATCTTTTCCAATAAACAAAACAGAAATCAAAATTTAAAAAAAAAGACCCATCTCAATTAGCTGAAAACATTCTCTTAAACTTTAAGTGTAATTAATAGCTGGCAAAATTACAATAAATGTAAAATTAAAATAAATAGATGAGAAAAAAATATATATTTTATACTCCTTTGGGTGATAAGCAGTACTAATATTTTGCTCACCAGGTTTGGGTTTTATCAGAGCAACACTAAGAATAGTTTCATTCAGACCATCAAAGTAGGCCAGATCACCCCTGCACAGAGATTCATACTGAAAAAGCTAACAATGGCAACATTATAAAAACATATAATATTAAAAAAAGGCATAAAAAAACACAAAAGCACACTTAAATTGAAATCAGTTAATTTACAAAATTTGCACAACAGCAGCCTGCAAGAGCTAAGTATGAGCCTAGCCAGTTAGGTTCTTACTTCTCCTTAGTATCTGACTAAGTGAACTCCCTGAACATTGCTCAACAACCAGGTCATTTACATGCTCCGACAGTCCGAGTCAGTCTTGGTCAGTTATACATGATTTTTTGTAACTGTCAAAAATCTCTACAATAAATCATGTTGCAGCAGATTTAATTACTTTAAAACATAGCAGCCCACAACCGACAGAGAAATGATCAAGTTAATTAAAATCATAATATTCCTTGTACAAAGAAGTTGTTTTGCATGTTTGGAACTGATGGCTAAATGGAGAACAGTCATTTGTGTCCTTTTCAACCCACAAAATATTAGCTACATATTAGCATAAGCATTATCTGAAACTACAATACGTCGTGATTTATAAGTTTTGCTTTTTTGTCAGTTTGCTGGAAAATGATGTAATAAAAGATAAAACCCTTCTTTCGTCAACTATTTTCACACAATATGTACCACATACACAAAAGTAATAAAAGATTTTTTTGGCCATATATCTTACTTCATCTGCCATTGAAGTTTCTGCTTCCTCTCAGGTCAATTATTGACCCCAACAAAACATGTAGGCCAAATACTAACCATCAAAAAATCACAACAAAAATACATGTGTTGCAAGACAGGCCTTTCACTTTTTAACACAAAATGATGACCTTGTTTAGACACTGCCTTTTCTTGTTTTTTTGTTGTTTCAGGAGAGCATCAGCAGGACTCACTCATGCTAAAAGGCTCCACTGGAGACCCTGCTATGCAACGTCTTACAGTACTGGGAAATATTTGAAAAGAAGCTGGTTAGTGGTGAATCACCTCAAAAGCAGTTTGAAATCTGCAAAAAAGGTTAAATGATATCTAAGCTGAAAAGTTGATAGTTAAAAAAAGTCATACCCATCTTCATATCTCCAAACAAATATATCACTGTCAATAGTGAGGTAGGCACGCTCTATCTCTGGAAACAACCCCATCATGCAGTTGCATTGCATCCCTGGTATTCGGTTAAGGAATATGGTTTGTTGAAGTAGGTGGAGCCTACGAGTGAAAAGGATGGACATACAAAGGACAAAAAGCGACGAAAGGGGGTTAGGGAGATGCTCATGCACGCATGCAGCTGTTTTGTATTTCTTGGCATTATTTTGTCATTGTATGATAACACCTCTGGCTCAAACTGCAGTCCAGCTGTCAAGGATACGATCAAACTGTTCAGAAAGTTCTGGTGGCAGCGGCTGGCGCTTGATGTTTGACACTCCTGGCAACATCTCTAGTCCCAAACCAGCTTCCACCAGGCTTGGGTAGTCGAAGTCATGAAGACCGCTCAGACCTGGTTGATCTAATTATTAAACAGCGATAACAATTATCAGGAACACTCCTTGCAGAAGACATGGTAGTGGTGATAAACATTTTTTTTAAACTGAACTGGCTGGTGTTCTGGCACCTATATTACTCAATTTACTATAAAAATTAAAAATTACATTTAAAACTTAGAACACTGTTGTCAGATATTTTTATATGGCCTACCTTCCACAATTATTATGGTACCTATCTCCTAAAGTGTTGTTCAATCATTTTAATCTTCATGCATGACCCTCAAGAAACATTAATAGCAAATGACTAAGCATTTGCGATCTGTAACGATATTACTATTGTCCCTACACTTCTACCCTCATGTGACTAGAGGCAGCAGCTGCCTAGTAAGGCTAGCCTTCCAAGACCAGCCAGGTGATACGGCGGCCTGACACTGCACTGGACATGAGTTTTACGATGAGCTTCTTTAGTAACTGGGGGGCAATCAGCCGCCTGAAATTAATAGCTGTCGGGCTAGCTGCATGAGCGGAGAACCCAGGGAACTCGAGGCTAATGACAAAAGCGCTCAGCTCGAGTAACCCCAGAGGGCGTCGTAGGTCTGTCCAGTCAGCGGTCAGCAGGCAGACCAGCACCTGGTGCCATAAATCACAATGCCTAACGCACGTTTGCCTGCATTTAAGCCAGCGACTAGGACACACAAGCCTTTAGAGAGAGAGATGGGACACACACACAGAGGATCCCTTCGGGGAGACACCTCTGACACACAGAGACTTAGGAGACGCAGAAAGAATGCCTTAGAACTAGGCGAAGCTGCGAGCTAGGATGGAAGGCTAAACCTTTGATGCATGTTGTTGGAGCTAGCGACTGTCACAACTCCAACGGTTATGAGGCGGATAGAAACACAACGAGCAGAGGTCGTAGTAAGAAGTCGCTAGACTCATGCCACTCGGTTATGTTTTAGTCTCTCAGCCAGCCAAGCAGCAAGGCAGTAAATAAAGAGCTGTTAAAACCTTCTCGTCGGCCTCGGTTGTCGGAGAGTGTGAGTCGGGGTGGTATGATGTAACAGATCTAAGACAGGGTCTAGAGCATTACAGCATGTTGGCACAAAAAAATAACATCTCTGAAACATCTGTGGTTTACTTCTATGAAAATATACTGTTTTAGTTCACTTTATGAAACATATGACCACAAATCTGCTGACAGCAGTTCTGTGACTGCCCTTTATTTAGGTACATGACAATTTAGGTTAGAGAGCATGGCATGCAGCGTGTGAAACTCTTGCAAGAATTTGAAGCCAAATCTTTCTACAAACAAGTGGTTTAGAGTATCAAAGTTTTTAAATTATTTTATATATCAATGTTTATATCATTAAAAAATCTCTTTCTGGTGATGCTTGTTTGTAAGCCAGCTTTGACCAGTCCAAAAAAGAAAATACATCAAATAAGTAAACATTAAATAAACTATTGAAAGATCTGAAATAATCAAGGATTTCGGATTGCTTGATCTTAATTTTGTGAAATTTCTTTTTTTTTTTTAAATTTCAATATTTTCAAAGGTCACGTGCAGAACTTAGCAAAGCGGTTACTGTAGCATTGAGCAAATCATAGCATATCTGATATAAAAAGATTGAATCAAAAACTTGATCACTGCTGAATCATAGTTTTTTTTTTACTCCGTTGCAAAAATCATTTTTGGTTCTGTTTCAAACATAACTGTAAAATTCTGTAGTCTAAAAATGTTGCTATCAACCGAGAAATGAAGTGAGTGTGTCCATTGCATCCCTTTCTCACTTACATCACTTACACAAGATCTCATCATGTGACCAAACAGATTGCAGATTATTGGTTTAAACTTCATTTATTCATGACAATCTTTGCCCCTTAGGCTTCTGTGAATGTTGACATACTTTCTACCTAAAGCTTATTTTTTAAATGTTTTTTCTCTTAATAGAATCGGTACTTTTCTATTAATTTAAAATAGTTTATTACAACTCCTGAAGCTTGATTAAAGCTAAGAAGCCTTCATTTACTCAATGGTTTGCTAATTTAGTGTCCAAGTCACTCTGAAAAGTCACTAGCACAGTGTTCACTGAACACAATTTTCCTTAGATCCTCATGGAAAAAAAATTTCGGCAAAGAAAAAAATCATAACTTCATTATTTTTTGCCTATCTCATAAATTTTATATATTTTGTTTTTATATTCAACTCTTTATAATATTCAGCTCTTTATAATGAAAAAAATTACTTTGTCACATACCTACTTTATCACTGCAGATTACATGCAAAGCATACAAAATCGAAAGCCCTTACTTTCAGACTGGATTTTTAGCTGGTCCGACAAATCCAGATAGCTGCGATCATCCTGTAAGAATTTATCGAGTAGGCGACCAGAGCTTTCTAAAACGTCCTGGGGGGAAAGTGGTGGCAGCCCAGCTCCCAAGATGGATGCCATATCTATAAAGTTAAGAAGCAAATCGTACAGAAATGCAGCAACTGATAAGATATGTACACATGAGCAATGCGTTGCTATTCTAATAATTGTTTCCATTTTAATCTTTTAGACTGAAACATAGATCTGATGATGTACTAAAGCTAAAACGAAAGTTCCGTGGTAGTAGCGCACTGTACCAGTGTTTGCCAGATGAGATACGTTTCTCTCAGTAAGACGGGGCAAAAGTAAATTTTGTGTAAAAACAAACCCTCAATATTAGAGATGAGTGGTCTCTAACTCTAGTCTTTCTGTGATGAGAGCTTTTATGAATTTATCTAAAATTTAAGTATTTAAACAAAACACTTGATTTAAAATAGTCATGATCTATGAATAATGACAGTACTTGTAGAAGTTGTAGTAATGGTGGAAGCCAAGTGGTTTGTGTAAAATGACGTATAGTCTAAATCAAACATGGACACTACAAGTGATCGAACCTTCTGTACTCTATTTACTGGACTTGAGTTTTTCAGTTCACATCACGCCGATGGTTGCCGCCATTTGTGTGGTAGTTCCGGCAAGGGCAATCACTCTGAACCATAGCTGTTGCATTCGATAATTCGGTCATTCAAGTGCAACAAAGCGGTGGTAACCATGACCCTTCAGAAAGTAAAGTAGTTCGTATAAAACCACATGGAGTCTAAACACAATATGGAAATTACGAATGGTCGAAAAGTCTGTACTCTAGACTGTTTACTGGACTTGAAATTGTAGGCCACAATATGAATATTTTAATAGTTGATTTAAGGTGGTACACAGTGATGTATTTTTTATTACTATTTAATTTTATTTTATTTTTAGTATTAGACCCTGACCCTAAAGTCCCTAGTGTGTGCCATCGGGTGGTGGTCCAGTTTGGCAGTTATGATCATGTTCATCAGGTGAATGACCTCAAACGTGACTTACAAATCTTAATTTTCATAATCATATGATTGAGCTCACCACGTCTGCTTCAAGTTCAAACTTTGCCGATGCCGTAAACGTATGACATTGAACAGATTGATTTAGACATTCGTGGCAATGTAAGATAATATATACGTATACCCACTGCTAATTTTCTTCAAGCAGAACCTATATTTTACCTTTCCACCACCGTGTCAAGAGGCCAAGAGTTACCCTATAACTCGTTCGCCTAGGTCTAGTTGATGTAGGACCATCTCTTCTTTTGACTCTTTTTTCCTCTCTCTAGGGTAACTTGCAAGCCTGTTGCGACACGCTGTGTGGCCAAACTATTCATTTTATTTTCCCCTTATGAACATGGCATGGAGACCTGAGAGGTCTCACAAAATGTGTTTGCTATAGACATTTAACTGCTCAGTGCTCTTTTAATAGATTTTGAGTAACTTCCAGGGCTCGGCCACATGAAACTTTCGTATCCGACGTTGTGGTCGTGTGACCCATTCACTCTCTGTACTTTGTGTACATTTACATGTAAATAGGAGATAGCAATGCCCATAGGAAGATAAGTAATTTTAGAGGGGCAGTGCTTCCACCTCTAGGTTATGCACTGAAACATTCACCAGACTGATAGTTGCAGTAAGATTGCAAGTGCGGAGAGGCAGTTTAATTTTTGGGGTTGGTCAAATGGAGTCTGCACAATGTTTAAATCCATGAAATAATCTTTAGGTGCTCCTGGATTTGAACCAGCAACCTTCCACATGCTAGTCAGCAGCTCTAACCTCTCTTGATCTCCTTCAATACAAACAGCCATGCAACCCATTTAAGGGTTTTGTAGACCTCCTTCTCGAGGGGAACTTGTGCTGCTACTTCATCCACAGTTTACTTAGGTTTTGACATTGCTGCAGCAACAAAAGCAAATCTGATTTTTGTGACCTTATCTACTGCTACAGGATACCTAGTCTGTTTTAAGCATTTGCAAAAGTCCATTATTTCTGCCTGCCAGATCCATCAGTGTGCAAAAATGTCTTTCCTCTTTACACAAACTAATGTTTTTGCAGTATTTTGTTAGGCTGGAAATAATTTTGCATAACTGACAATAGTGACATGGATTAGCTGTGTTCCTGAAAGTAGCTGTACATATTTTAAATGAAGGGGTTGATAGGGAATGATTTCATTTTGTGTAGTGTAGGTGGGAGATTTTGCTGGCTTAGTGCAAGGTTGTGCATTTGGTGGCAAAGTACAAGGTTCTCCTGCAACACCCGCTCCTTTTTGTGTTGTTTTTCAAGTTGGAGTTTACCCATGCTGGTGTATGGGCAACTGATGACAACAGCTATGGTAAATTGCTGCACAATTCAAGATTCAATCTGATAATTTATTAAATGTATATGTACTTCCAAATTTTGAGATTCAGTTTGAAGACAACAAAGGCCCTAGTACATGTACCTGCACAGTCATTACCATGACCATGTCTTCTTCGTATTTGATTAGTTCTGTGGGATTATGTATGTCAGCCTTAACCGATTTGAGCACATCCACACATCCACAATGAAACATGCAAAAACAAAAGGATGGTGCTCCCAACAAATGTATTTGTACATGTATCATCTTTGTTTTTATATAACACTATCAAATTATACAATGGCCCTTCAGGTTCTATTCTGGTCTTTTACATACCACCCTGTATTTCACCAACAACCGGAAGCTTCTGTAAATGCAGTTCCAGAAATATACGCACATGCAAGTGTACAACCCCCCTGAAAAGATTGTTATAAAATGCTTTCAGGGAGTTGTACTAGGAAATACTTTGTGTATAAGAAATAGTGTATTGTGTAATTAAAATTGTAAGTCTCGCGAGACCGCGACTGGAAGTCTCGTGAGAACGCGACCGGTAACATTTCCGATTGCGCGGGAAACATGTGTTGGGGTCATTTTCATTTGACGTCCTGTGCCTGTCGGCTGTGCAGTTTCCACTCACAGCTCGTGGTCTTGTTTGTGCAGGCAAGTACATTTACTTTGTCTTTCAGTTGTAACCGGTCTTGGTACATCGAAATGTTTTGAGAATACAAGCGGTACTACAATGATTGTAGGGAACTGATTATTGATTCTTTCAATATATGAATACTTCGGTTTTGATTTAAGATCTAA
>SMGT01013158.1:0-14200 GCA_004794575.1 Lanistes nyassanus | reverse complement strand
CAAGAGGCAAATATTTGCAGCATTATTTTATAACAAAATTTTTTTTAATGTATAGGAAGAATTATAACACTGTTAACACAACTGATTTGGGGAGGGGGGGAACACCTCATGACATAATGAGACAGTACATTTGTAGATGTGTTTAAATGACAAAGAATAATTAAATGCCTTTGTTTATGTGAACCTGTTTAGACATGCCCAGCAGTTTGGATTTAAGATATACAAACGAACAATGTTTCTGTACAATGTATTCGTCGAGGGGGGGAAAATGAATTTACAGTTTGTGGTTTAAAAATTGCACCCCTATAACTATTGTATATGGAACACAAAATTATATAAATGCCGAGAAAATTGGCAAAAATGAAGGAAATATTTTCGTGGAGTTGAAATACAATATCAGATTGAGCAAAGGAGATAAATGCCCTCATATCGTCACAATAAAACAGTTTGAAATCCCAGAAAAATTTTAGAGATTAGCGACAATACACTGAACAGCCTTGTGGATAACTTTCTATACATCATGCACTGAAAACACTTAGGTTCTAGAATTACAAACAAGATGGGAATATGTAAACATAATGTGGATTTACCAAGTGGTTGCTTTCAAACAGATAATTTCATCACTTTCCCATATCAAATGCACATGAAAAGGAGTAAAGCTACTCTGTTAGCTACCATAATAAAAATGCGTTCATTGCAAATTCTCCCCTTTGCTTAACTTTTCACTGCAAGCTAAGGAGAGAGTGGTAAAATAAAACTGCAGGATTTCAAATAGGGCTGATCAGCTTCTGCAGGAATTCTACCTTCTCTGAGAATTATACATGGATGATGGATGTGCTGGAATACAAGCATGTAATCTGACTTAAAATCGTTCTTGTAAATAAGCAATAGAAATGCATACACCTGTATGCATCTGAAAATGTTCAAATACTCACAAACCCATCATTCACATTATCACTATCATCATTGTTGATTTGTAAAGTAAAAAAAATGTTATGAAAAGATAGCATGTGCAGAATTTAGCAGCTGTGAAGAGATTTTACAGAATTGGCACAGGTCCGTTTTTTTTTTTCTTAAGAGTGGTGCTCCTTTTGCGTTCCCTCACATTGCCTCGGGCAACAGATGGCACAGAGCAATGAATGATGCTGCTTTTAATCGTGGGCATGCATATTACATGCATGCACATACTATCACAATGGAGTATCTCCCATTCATGTTGCTGACCATTTTCACATCAAGGAACCACACAATCAGAAGAGGTCCAATGGAAGTGATTAGCATTCTGATAATTATTTTGCTGCATAAAGTATAGGCCCCCTTTGTAAAGCAATTGGCCTATAGACCAATAAAGGTCTAAAAATATTGAGGTGCTCTTTGCTGAGAGTAAATATAAAAAGCATGACTAAGGACAAATATATTCATCACAGGACCTTGCACATATTTCATACGTTAGCGAATCCTCGCAGACCTTGCAGAAATAGCAGTAACTCTGGATGTCTCTTTTACCACCTCCGTTCTTTACTCTTTGGTACTCTGTGGGACTAATACTGATAACAGGGCAGATGCACTTTGATAACAGGGCAGATTCACTTTGATAACAGGGCAGATGCACTTAAGCCTAGTGTTCATTCCCAAACTCCATTATCATCACCATTGTACGATGTCACAGGTGGGCATGTGCAGACCAGATTCTGGTCACCATAGATATCGTCAATTCGTCCAACTGTTGGCCAGCACTTCTTAGTTGCCGTAACAAATGACTGAAAAAGAGAAAAACAAGTAACCAGAACTGAACATCTATAAAAATGCTACGATTTTTACAATGCAACTGCTGTCACAAAAACTATTGTTTGTGACCCTGCGAGCCTGAAAGATTGTACAAGCATTGGAGAATGATCTGGATCTGTACTGATGTGGTGTGTGCTTTGGTGTGGTGAACTGAATCAATGCTTCAGTTACACAGGCTGATTTCAATGAAAGTGGAAACTAAACCTCCAGATCAGATTTTTAAAAAAAAAACTAAGGTGGAAAAAAGATGCCAGAGTCCCACATCAGCAAAATCAACTCACAGCTGGAAAAGCCCCCATTTCCTGAGGGTAAGGCCGCTTCCATGCACTGGAAATGATGTCAATTAGAGGGTGTGGTGCCATCTAGAACACAACAATCTTTATCAGTATCAAAAGATCAATAGTGGATACTTTATAAATACAATTTTACTGTTTCACTTTTAAGCAGTTTTTTTCTCTTTGTACATTCTGATGAAGTAAGTGGTGCTGGTGCTCTGATCTAGCACTATTCATGCATCCAAAGTATCTGGCTTGTGCAGAATAACATATCTCTTACAAGGGAGGTTGGCAAAGTTAACTCGCCTTCAGAGGATTCTGTGTCATGTCCAGTTTTCCTTCTTCAATGTCCTGGATCTCCTTTCTGATAGCTGCAAAACAGAATGATCATATTCTTGATATCAATAAAATATCATGTATATTGTGCACAATTCCACAAAATAAAAATTACTTCTTTTGGTAAACAGTTTTAAATCAAATCTCTCATCTTCGCAGCATTTCTTGGCTTCAGCAATTAATTCTTGTCCAGTCCAGCAGTGTACATCCTTGTGCGTGTGTGCACATGGCACACAAGCTCATACTTTGCTAATCTGTTAATGCAGTGTGATGGTACCCACAAAGATATGCACATGTAAATATCCATGAATGGAGATGAACAAATGCTTGAGTCTTCAATAAGCCAAAAGCATACAAGCAGGCAGCTGTCAGTGCACATTTACCTATCAAAGCATCACAAAAGCGGTCAACTTCGGCTTTGTCCTCTGACTCTGTAGGTTCTATCATCAGTGTACCTGACACTGGCCATGACAATGTTGGTGCATGAAATCCTGTCCAAGAGTACAAAATGAAAAACAACTACAAATGTCTTTCTAAAGGAGAAGTCATGCAGAGACTGACATCTACTTCTACACTGGCACCCGACTCAGTCTTGAACATCAGATAAAGACATTTACTGAATCATGGAATACAGAAGGAATTTATCCCACAGCATAAAGTTATTGTACACAGTTAATGAAAGTATCATCATGGATGAACTAAGAAGCATTTCATATTTTTTGACACAGTATCCTAAAACATCTGAGGAATAATTCAACCCGTGTGCAAAAAACAAAATCCCAAACATGCAAGAAGTGCCATACCATAATCCTGAAGGCGCTTAGCAATATCTGTGGCATCAACATTTGCAGATTTTTTGAAGGGCCGACAGTCAATGATGAACTCATGAGCACAGAAACCTGGAGACAACCTCACTTTAAACATTATGTACACACAAGCTCTCATCATCAAAAGCTCCTTTTAAGTTATGGCCACACCAATCTGTATGTGGGGAACTTAATTTTGGTGATAAAAATCACTGTTTCTCTGCTTAGTTGTCTCTAAATCACCTCATTGTACTTCTTAAGCTTCAATATTTTTTTTGGGGGGGGGGAGAGTGGGGGTTAAAGCCATTGTGAATTGAGGATGGCTCAGATGTGTGCATTTGGTAAGAATGATGATCTTGGAAATGGTCTTTAGGAAATGTATTCCACATGCATCAACTATCAGAAACACAGAGTGGAATGTACTTGTGACAAAAGCATTCGTGAAAACCCAGAAATGATTTGGAAGTGTTTCTTATTTATCCAAGCAGCCTAACTGCATATATTTGGTTGTTTGAGACAGCAAACCATGGGGGGAAAAATGGTACAAAACTGTGACAGCAGTAGGGTCACAAGTCTTTTAGAGGGGAAGTTGTATATAAAGAGTCCACTGTAAAGCAAAACTTGTCAGTCAGGAAAAAATAAGTCATTCAAGGAGGGTAGTTGTACAGAAGGTACACAAGATACCACCGTGTAACTTCAGAACTTCACCATCAAGATTTGATAAACGATCATGTCCAAATATCTGCTTTTGAAATCAATCTAAAACATTTGCAGTTTTCTTGGAAATAGTCATCTAAAGTCATATAAACAATGTCTATAGAAAGTCAAGCAGACAGTGAGGTGAAATTATGCACAACATGAAAGTAAAGAAATATAAGATATTAAAGACGCTTTTACATGATCATGGCCATTACAGTATTGTTTACAAGATACATGAAGAACATGGGAGTGGTAATTATGACATGCTGGTACACACCATTTTCATTGGTGTAGAGGGTGTTGTAGTACCCATTCAGTCTTTGACTCATGTAATTAGCATTCAAAATAGCTACTTGAGAAGCTCTGCGCAGGCCCTGTGATCCCATCATTTTGATGTAAGCCCAGGAGATTGGAAGAATAGAACTGGATCCATATGGTGCAGAAGAAACCATCCCAAATGACGCTGCGTTGGGCTCGCATGTTCCAGGTGGAGGGGCCACACAGTGGGTTGGGAGGAAAGGTTTCAAATGTTTCTTTCTGTGAAAGGCGACAAACAAGAATGCACACTATAAAAGGGCAGAAATGAAGACCATAGAGTTATATGACATCACGATTCGCTACTCTAGTTCTAGTACAGAGATTTGTCAAGGACATATGTATGTGTCAGCCATTAAGAGTAGTTTGGTTTTAACATGCAGAAAATCCAAATTTCTGAGAATCTCAACTAGAAACTGCATCACTATCAAACTCCATTGAATTATCTGTGTGCACGGGAAAATCTTGAGACTTACCTGCCAGGTGCACTATCCATGAATGGACAACAACAAAGAAGAAGGGGGCAAAAAGAAGAAAAAACAAAATTCAACTCTTGTTGGTGTATTCTGAACATTGCCCTCAACCTACTGTGGTAAGTTGCTGATGATCACCAATGTGCGAACACATTGCCTACTTACAGTATTATTTAATTTTGATATGTGAAATGACCTTTCCCATACAAAACACATTGCATTATGCAATTAAAATAGTCACTTTCCAAAACACAGTTGTGGACAGTTTGACACCTACTAATGCAAAGGAAAATGGACAAGAGAAAAAGCAGCCATGACTTGGCCAAGTGGCCTAAAATTGGAACTGAGGAGCCAAGGGATGTCCTGGGGAAAGGCAAACCAGACAGCTAAGGTCAGACAACAACAGGAGTTGAGGTGCAGGCCCGATGCTCCAATCGAAGGAAAAAACGCCGGTAATAATAACATAAATCAAAGATATGTACATGGTAGGTGCTGTGAGTGAGTGTGAGCGAGCACTGTATGATAATGAATGATGATATCTGTAAAGTAAACAATATATGGCAAAGGGGAAGGAACTCTAAGTGAATGTTATATTACGGCAGTCGAGCTTCATTTCAGAAAGGAGCTTAAGCATAATAAGTGCACTCACACTCCAATAGGACCTGCCCCTGGGCCTCCGCCGCCGTGAGGGATGCAAAATGTTTTGTGCAGGTTCAGATGAGAACAGTCTGATCCAAAGTCTCCAGGGCGACATATTCCCACCTGTGTAAAGTACAACCACAAATGGATAACCAAGTAGGGACACAATGATGGATTGAGAACAGCTTCTCAATCTTGGGCTCACCTCAGCTCAACCCCCCCCCCCCAACACACACACACCCCACACACCCCCCACAACACACACACAACACACACACACACAACACACACACACAACACACACACACACACAACTGGAAAATCTAAACCTTTATTTCACCAACAAAGAAGGTTCCAAGTGATAGGGGATTAGCATTAACATGTGCATTCTATCTTTAAGAAATACAGAAATGTGCTGCTGTCTTACCTGGGCGTTCATGTTTGCACCATCTAGGAACACTTGGCCACCATAATGGTGAATCATTTCACACAGTTCTCTGAAAATGAAAATCCAGTTGTATTTATAATGGCTTTTTATTTTTTAAAAATCAGATTTCTCAAACAAACAGCACTTAGGTTTATTCTTTTCCAGTTTTTTTTCCATTAAATCTCTTGCCCTTGACAGTAAAGTTGGGAAAAGTTTCCTCAAAGCGGTATGGCAGAGTGGCTAAATATGTATGACCTCAAAATAATTACCTAATGTCAGGGTCAAAGACACCATGTGTGGATGGGTAAGTGATCATCAAGCAGGCAAGTTCATTCTTGTATTTTTCTACCTGCAACATGAACAATCCGATAAATCCTGCAGTAAAAACTTTTTTCTTACTTCAATAATTACTGATCATAACAGTTTGTGTAAAGACAATGTTTTATGAGAATGGATTCAAACTTAGTTAATAAGGCCAAAAGAAGTCCAATGGTCCATCAAATATGCCATCATGGCCGACTGATCTAACAGTAAGTTTTCTGCTGAAATCTGTCCTACCATTTTGGTCATGTGGCTCATGTCCACAGCTCCCTTACTGTCCACATTGACAGCCTGGATCTTCATTCCAGCCATCTGAGCACTGGCAGGGTTGGTGCCATGAGCTGACACGGGGATGAGGCATATCTGTACCAGATGATGTGAGGTGTAAATTTTACAGTCAGAAATGATTGCTTGCATTTTTTTTTTTTTTACAAAAGTACTCATATAACAAGCAAATGCACAGGCGAGCTATTGGAAGCATTTCATAGAATAGCTCACAGGTAGCCTGCTTGGCTGTTTAATGTCACATCAACAGTAAAGGCTATGTCATGACAGAAGCGGGAGAAGGAAGGGTCATGGAGGGTGAAAGGTAAAAGAAAAGGAGACATCGATAGCAACATGAACATCAACATCAACATCAACACTTTATTGAGAAAAACTCAACAGGTTTGTTTCAAGATGGGGAATATACAGCAAGCATCCAATTATCAGGTACAAAGAGTACGTAAATACTAATATACATACAAGCCATTCATTTGCCATTGTAAAAGTGATCATTACAATATTCATTTATTTCTTCTCTTGAATATTTGATACGGATATCGCGCAATTTGTCTAACAGTCTTAATATACATGCGCGACACCATCAGTTCCCTGCCTGTAGGGCGCTCTATATTTAAGTACATTTACTTGGATCTGAAATCACTATACACAGTACAATCAAACAACACATGCTCCTCATTTTCAATGGCCACTGTACATTGAGGACAGACCAGCTGGTTAGGTGATATATATATATAAAAAGGAGAGGAAGCCAGAGTGCTAGAAACACTCAGGTAAACAGTATTTAAAAATAACAATGGAAACAACTGCAGAGAAGTGTGTGCCAAACATAATCCAAATCCACAATCCTCTGTACATGTGATAAAGCTGTTCAAGCACCATGTTACAGGTTGTCTATGTGTATTTGCTCATTTTGACGTCGTTGCAAACACATGCAAAATACATGAACTGTTAATGTTCTTTGAAAACCACTCACATTTCTTTGTTTCTCTCCTCTAGCCTCATGGTAAGCCATGATGCAGCGCAAGCCAGCATATTCTCCCTGAGCTCCACTGAAAGAAAACGCGAACTTTTATTTTAATTAATCAGGGAATTGAAAACAAAAATTTGAATAATTTAACCCAACTTTTATCAATTAGAGCAAAGTAAAACTGTCATAACATTTTCCTCCCCCCTCCCCTGGTTATTTAGGAGCAATTAATATGGTAGCACAGTGTTTAAATGCTTATTATTAAGAGCTGCAAGTTTAGATCTCATCTCCAGTAGACAATTTCTTTCCCTGTGCATTGCTCCAAGTTTATTGTTGGTTCTGTCTATATAATCTACTTTCTTATCTGATCTTACCCCTGAAACTTCTCTGTTGTTCTTTCCTATGACAGCCAAATCACTGCCAAGAGAAATCGCTTCCCAAATCAACCTCCTTAGTCACATACCATGCTAAAGAGAAAGATTGGCTGCACTTTACCAATGCATTCACCTGTTGGGCTGGAAGGAGACTTCATCATAACCAGTGATTTCACACAGCATTTTCCTCAGTTCATCCAGAAGCTCATGATACCCATGTGCCTGCTCATGTGGCACAAATGGATGCAAAGCCGAGAACTCCTTCATTGTGCACAGCTGCAATTGACAAACAAGTAATAAATCAAATGCTGCTGATAGCAGGGCTTGACATTACTGGTTTGTCTGACCAGCTGGGAGAAGCGAATTCAGTTCTTAATCTAGTTTTTGGTAACTTACCCGATCAGCCTAGAAATATTTTCAATTTTTGCCTTATTAATTGAAAGTTTAGTTATTCTGCTAGGCAAATACCAGCAGCTTTTAGGTAATACATTTATGAGAACTTGCCTACAGGGCAAATGATATGAAAAAGAAGGCAGGAATGGCTTGATACGATTCCTTTCTGGATTCACTATCACCTGCACATAAATGCTTATTTATAAAAGAAAACATGTATAAATGTACAAGTCCACATGAAATAAAAGTAGAGCTGACCAAAAGAAGTGGAAAATGTAAATTTCTTTTTCTAAATTTGTGTTTCTTTAGCAATACTAACAGAATTTCTAAAAGATCCTGAAATGTAAATATGAAAGCATCAATACTGATATATCAACATAGTTTTGACTCCTATACTAACCATCATTTCTGTGGTACTGTTCAGCTTCATTGTGCAAGAACCAAGGGAGATCATGGAATGTACAAGGGATAAATCTTTGTTCTCCAGGTACTTCATATAGCGCACCAATTGGGTCTCTGAATGGTGAGTGTTAAATACAGGATGAGCCAGGTATTTAGATGTGCGGCAAAATCCAGTTCTTAGCAAACTTGTGCTGGGTGTTGGCCCAAGGTCAAAAGCTACATCATCCTGCAACAACAATGTTGAACAATGGAAAAGACTCTGAAATTAAAAGGAAAATAATTTTTTACAAAAGATTGAGTTACTTCTCTTTAAAGATCAGGCATTGAATGCCATCATATGTAAAAAAAACACTCTGAGGCAGCTGTTTATTTGGCGTAATTTGCACCCTGAGGTGACAGGGAAAGATTTTTCTAATTTTAAATGGGACCAGGAAAGTTCACAATGGATTAAGGTGTATGGACATTTTTTTGTTGTTGTCAAAGTCAAAATTCAGTGTTATCAGAAAAGATGTGGATTAAATTTTCCAGTAATGCAAGTATATACTTCATTATCTTTAACTGTGCACATATTTATACAGCTTGTCCATAGTAGAATATATATCATGCTAGGCAATCAATCACATAAACACATTATTGCTTTATATCTCCAACCTCACAGCCACAGAACTATGAAAAAGTGTTTTCATCTTATAATCCAGTAAAATACATTTGTCAGTACTTTTATCTGGAATCAGAGATAATCTAATTACAGGTTAGGTGACATCCAATTTGAGCAGCCGCAATCAAGTCCTTGCTTCTTTTAAGCAACTTTGGAAAGCCCTAGACTACTACTAGTGGGGCATTTGGCTTGTAAACTGTTCTTGCAATTATTTGATTATGGTCTTGTGAATCTAGTCCAGAAATCTCTGCTTCAATCTGAATAAATGAGGTGCAACTCAGGGATGAGAAGATAGGAAGTAATACTCACTGGGGTTACAGGGCAACCAACAATGTCAAAGAGGTCCTCAAGGTCGCCATGGTCGACTGTCTCATCAAGAGCAATGCCAACCTGCAGGAGACACAGTTGACTTTTTAGCGTCATGTCCGACAGGTCTGACAAAAGTGAACCCACAAAAATAACAACCAGCTAAAAGTCAAGGCAAAGGCAAAACCACAGTAAACTTACAGCTTATCCGTCCCCCAAACATGATGCAGAATACTATTCTACAATGTCAATGTTGCACACTGCACATAGTATGGGTTTTTTTTTTTTTTAAAGAAAAAACCTCACAAGAGTACCAAGGCGAAAATTGACTATAATAATTTGAAGTTAAAACTGAAGTTAAGACATACACAACCATCATCAAAATAACGGAGGTTTATTTCCTTGGCTTCTGCTTTCCTTCTTATAGTCTGCTGACTGGTGGCTGGCTGGAATTTGACAGTGTCAAAAAACACCTCCGATTTCAAAGTGTGCCCAGCGCGCTTGATACCTGTAGAGATAACAGTTTTCCAGGAATGATTGAATGAAAATGCATTTAAATGAGTACAGTATTTACTCATATAAAACAGAACCCCTCTCAATAGCTTGCACAAATACAAGATGCAGCAGGACATGAGCTATATCTGCATAATACAGTGTAAATAAATGTGATCTGCTTTAACAATATGCCCAAAAAATATGGATGCTAAAACCCAATACAAACAGTATCCTATCAGGAACCAGGGTTACTAAGGCTCTATATCCGCCCAAACGAAAAAGTGTTTGCAGCCAAAAAAACTGATGCTGTTGACCCTACAAAGATGGATGGATCTCCATGCTATGCTGTATGTAGTTACCTTCAGCCAAAATGAGTGCTCCATTGTGTACCCGAGTGCCAATTTCCCGCAATCCATGAGGCCCATGATAGACAGCATACATGGCTGACATGTTGGCCAGGAGTGCCTGCAAAAGTAAAACTTCAATATTTTTTATGTGCTACTGCATATATTTGTATTTTCAAATTGCAAATATTTGTGCAAAAGACCCTTTTCTTTAATCCCATATGTAAAATACATTTTCAAATGCAAATTCAAAAGATTTTTGATTCTGCCTTTTACAGAAGAGCATATGACAAAAGAAAACTAGATGATTTTTAAAGGATTTACTGCACCTGAGCAGTGCAAATATTGCTTGTGGCTTTGTCACGTCGAATATGTTGTTCCCGAGTCTGCAGGGCAAGGCGAAGAGCTGGACGACCCTGAGCATCTCTTGTGACTCCCACAATCCGACCAGGCATAATTCGAAGGAAGATTTCTTTGCAAGCTAAAAACCCAGCATGGGGTCCCCCATAACCTAGAGGAATGCCAAAACGTTGGTTGGTGCCTACAGCAATGTCCATTCCTACTTCACCTGGAGGTCGGAGTATAGTCATTGCAAGCAGGTCTGTTGCCCCAACCACAAGTGTCTGAAAGTATTGCATGAATTATAAAGAAAAGGTCAGTCTAAAAGTAACTGGCTTCCACAGGCCACTCTACTGAACTGGGAGCAGAGATTTGACAAAGACTGCATGGATTGCAAGGACTGGTGTAATCTGAACAAAAACATACTTTTTCTGTCATACAGCTGCTGGTGTGCTTATTTATGTTTTCAAATACTTTGACAATCTTTTAATGCAAGGTTAATTTAAGGGAATAAAAAAATGCAGAACTTTTTTTCTGGGGGATGCCAAGTTCTACCAAAGGATGCTAGTGGTATTAACTCTTACCCCATTTTCATGGGCTTTGACCACAAACTGCGAGAAGTCAGAGATGTGTCCATCAGTGTCTGGATACTGGACAAGAACACCACAGAAGTCATGTCTTGAAAGGTCTGCCTGTCTCCAGTCTCCTTCCACTACAGTGATTCCCAAAGCACTGTGTTGACAAGAACAAGTTCTTATAGTTTAGAATCTGCAACCTGCATGGAAGCTCCAAGAATCTGTTCCAACACAACATCCATGTTTCTGTGCCTGCTACATATTTTGCCTCTTTGTTAGATGGCGAAAAACACACATTTAAGGCTCCCCATGGGTTTCAGATGGAAAGAGTATCAAATCCTTTTAGCCAATGTTTCAGCATTGTCACCTTCCCACTACTGACCTTGAGTGTAATGAGTCTCTGTACAGAACACAAGGAGTTCTGAAAATTAGAGGTGCCATTGCATATTTTAACCATCTTGGGAGTATATTCTGAAGTCTCTACATTTTTTTGGAATGGGTCACCAAACTTTTTTTTTCTATTTACCTACCTTGCTCTTGTCTTTGTGACCACAATTGTTTGAGGGTGGCACCTATGGTCAATGAAGAACTTCCTTCTTTTTGTATGTCTGCCAACATATTTTATCGTAAAGATCACAACCTGTCAGCAGCTGTCCTAGATACCTGTTTATGTTCAGCTGATCAAAGCTATTACTACTGTAAAGAAAAAAAATTACTAATGAAAATTGCAAATCGCATGTTCAATATTACTACACTACCTGATATAGCAAAACCTCTCCATAAAGATTTTTTTAAAATGCACCAGAATCGGGTTTTAACTCTTAGACGACGCAGGGCTAAGGCCTATGCAGCAACCCCAGACCCCGCACAGATTTACACGTTTTAAAAACAATTACTACTTAAAAACTACCACACTTACAGTAATATATTTTACATATTTAGAAAGATCTATTCTTCCACATCACAATGGAAGCAATACTTTTAGTTTAAAATATTAAATAGTACTTACAGTTTGGTACCAAATAAAGCCACTTTTGCACATTAAAAAAAATTGGAACAAAAGAAGGTTTCACTGCTTGTACACTTCCCACAGGTAAATAAATCCAGTAATCAAGAGTATTCCACTTTGAATTTGTTGGTGAATGGTTCCACTGTGAAATAAAACACAATTGCACCCTTGAAGCTCACAAACTGTTCACATATTGAGGTGTTTTTAGTGTCCTCTTCCCACGTGTAGCCATTTTGAACGGAAGTAGACCTGGCCAGCCTCTACACTTAATCTCGTTTGGCAAGCCGATACTGTTTCCGAAACTCACTTAGACAGTGCAAGGGAAACAAGCGATGATAGAGCTTTACAATGATATAAAGTTTACCTGCCTTACACCGTTAAATGCGTCGCTGCAAACTTTTAAATCCGTCGAAAGTGTGCGAGCAGCGCAGACTCAAGCGTATGATAGGCTGTAGATAGTATACTATCTACGTGGCGTTTGGCAAGCCGAAACTGTTTCCAAAACTCATTTAGACAGTGCAGGAGAAACAAGCGATGATAGAGCTTTACAACGATATAAAGTTTACCTCTCTTACACTATTAAATGCATTGCTGCAAACTTTTAAATACGTAGAAAGTTTGCAAGCAACGCGGACTCAAGGTTATGAGATAGTAGATAGTAGGCTGTAGATAGTATACTATCTACGCGGCGTTTGGCAAACCGGAACTCATTTAGACAGTGCAGGGGAAACAAGCGATGATAGAGCTTTACAATGATATAAAGTTTACCTGCCTTACACCGTTAAATGTGTTGCTGCAATTTTTTTAATCTGTAGAAAGTATGCAAGCGGCGCCGGCTCAAGGGTATGATAGGCCGTAGAAAGTATACTTTCTACGCGTCGCCAAAGAGTTAACCAAAAGGGATTTGTTGGAGTTATCTTTCGATAATTTAAGCGCTCTGTCCTCATTTGTTGTTTATTAATTATAATTTGCACTCTGAGGATTCCATGTATTTGTCATATGTTGTGTTCGTCGGTGAATCCTAGTTGTCGACACACGCTTAGTGAGCGGGTTGACTTCATTAACATGGATTCTCTGTATGCACACGTTGTGCACCGAGGGCTAGCTGTGTGAAGAATAGCGCCGTTATAAAGAAAGGGTCTTAACAGAGTGTACATGTAGTGTAACCCAATACTGGTGAAAAAAGTTTTGTTCTTATCTAAGGGGGCTTTTTAATAGGGAGATTTTGCTGTACTCTATGCTGTAAGAATGGGTGGTATTTTTTTCTGGGGGATGCCAAGTTCTACCAAAGGAGTTCGGGTATGAACTTGCCAATAGCAAGAATTCTATTTGGTCGTGCTACACAGAATCATGGGGGCTCTGCATAATGCTATAATGCAACTTCTAACAGAAATTTCAAGAAAATGCCTGCCTAGTGATGGTGAAAGTCTTATCTTTCAACTATACTGCATCTATTTCCATCATCTTGTTAAGCTTCCCATAGCTGCTGTTTTGCTGATAATCACAGACTTTAACGTGGAACTCTTCAAGGTGCAGCCTCACACGTCCCTGGTACAAGTGCTAGCACACTTTGTTGGCCTGGTGCAACCTCAAAAGTGCCAAAAACTGGACCACAACTGTCCAGTGCAGACCCCTAAGCAGCAAATGTAGGACAAGCAACAGATGCTGATAGGCAACAATAGGAATGCTCACAAAATCTGGGCACTACGTCCAGCGGTGAAATCTAACATCCAAGTACTTTTTTCTTTTTCATACAGAATATGATTAGCACTACTTGTCACGAACCTCGGGCAATAAGCCTACAAACGACAGGCACGATAGAAAAGCCGACCAACCGTGGCCGACCTTACAGCAACGCTTGACCTTATGTCAACAAAAGCTTGACCGACGCTGGGGCCGTAGTGACTTGAAAGAAGCAAAAGGGCCGGGTCCAATCGCAGCCAGGGGGACAAGAGGAGTCAGCCAATCAGAAAA
>SMGT01013157.1:54490-82661 GCA_004794575.1 Lanistes nyassanus | reverse complement strand
TTCGCTAGCAAAGTCAGAAATTCAGGTGTGCACGTCCTTGATTATAGTAGTCCTTGGTGTTGACCCAAATTGTCATAACCCGAAGTCATACATTAGTTGCATTTTGATTAACCATTGGAGACCTTGATGCACACAGAGGCCATCAGGGAGCACCACGTTTACAGTTGTCATCAAAACGGTGAGGATCGGGGTGGAGTGTACAAATATTGTCTTGATACATATTTCTTATGTATGAGAAACTTGTTCACAGGGCCATCTGCATGCCACTGAGTTACTGACTCAGTATACAGAACCAAATAAATGAGCAAACAAATCATGCGTGCAAGACTGGGTAAATATTTTGAGACCAAATGTAGTAACATAATTGCATTTATATCCACTGGCATTATACTTAACAGAACTTGGCAGCTGTTTCATGGGTTCTTTTTTGTTTGTTGATTTCTTTTTGAATGGGGGTTTTGCTGGTTTTTCAATAAAAAAAAAACAAGGGCAGTAGAACTGAGTCATGCACTACATCCAGAAACCAGTTTTTGGTCTTGTGGATAGGCATTTTATCTTGATGGGAATGAAGACTGCTGATTTCCTGCAGCAGAGGCACATACCATACCTTACAAGGTATTTGAGTTCACCCTACCTTACAGAATATTTGACTAAATCTTTCACGGCAAGTATTCCATCACTTAAATCGTGTCATCATTTCCTAATCAGGGTGGAGTGCAGATGACTATGCCCAGCTTAAGGCCCATCACGCTTGCTCACAGCTCATAGCCGACCATGTCATGAGACAGCAGCGAAACAGTACTGCAAGCACACCCCGCAGTGTCACTGGCAGTCAGTCAACAACTCCTCGCGGAGCGTCGCCGTTTCCTTTTCCTGCTGCAACAGACAAGGACAGTGTCAGTTTTGGACTTCCTGTTACAGATGGTGGAGGTGGGGAAAGCTTTTTGTCCCTTGCCTTATATTTGTAGGCTATGTGCTTTACTTGTGAGGATGGTGATACCATTTTATTTGTGGGAAATTTTGTGGAAACACAAATAAACCTACTGTGGTTGAGATTTGTTAGTGCCTTGTTTTGACCAGAGATTTAATGCTAACTGTTGAGAGAGCAGGAGTTCCAGTAAGAATATTGTGATCTCAGAATGATTGCTTTTTTAAGCAGCTCTGCAGCATGATTCTGCAGGTTGTGTGAGTTCATCACTTGTTCTCTTTGACACTCTGACTCAGGTGATGAGTCCGGTGATGAGACGTTGAGCAAGGTGTCGGCAAAAGGGGCAGGTTCTGACTCTTGGGGAGATGACACAGACGTCAGTCTGGCAGAAGACAGAAGAGGCAAGGTAGGTGCTTGCATTATCTTTGATTTTCCTGCTGCTCAGATGGCGCCCCAAATTGCTCAGTTATTGAAAACCTGTTCCAGATTACTTGTGTGTTGGGTTAGTACCTTTGGCATCTGTTATTCTCGGATGCCTTTGTTTGGGTAAGTAATTCATAACCTCTGTTAGGGATTGAACCAGACTTCTTGGACATAGCAATTAGATTTTGCCTTAAGGCACAGCATATACTTGCTGCTCCTTGTGATTTATTGAAAGATTTTCATGAAACGTTGTGACCCTCTTATTGCTACTGTTGGCTGCAAGGATGGCTCGGGGTCAGATGTGGATGGCCATTTATTGGAGGAAGAGGTTTGTCTAAAATATGTGGATGGTGCACTTTTCTGTTTAGCATCTCTAGTAGATGTTGCCTGTTTACTGTTGTATTTCTTTTAAGTGTATCTTTAATTCATGAGAAATAGAGGTGAATATGTGCAGGTATGGCTCTGTGTGTGTGTGTGTGCTCATCTGTGTGTGTGTATGTGCACGTGTACAGGCACCTGCATATAGCTGCGTCTGTGTTGCATATTGCTGAATACATGTATACACAAGTTTAAACTGATTTTAAACAAACAGGTCAGTTCCTGGCAATTTAGAATGCTTACATTCCATTTGAAAGCACACAACATTTTGGAGGACATCTGAAAGGCACTTTTTTTCTGCTGTTCTTTTTCCTTTTTTGAATGCTGTGATTTTGTTCCTTTAAGTTAAAATGTTATATTCTTTTTTATTAATTGAAATTTTAATATGTGAATATGTTCATTTTGCACAAAAAATCCTCTTGAAAGATTATTGCTATTTAATTAATCTTAAAGTTTAGAAGATTGAAAGTGATGTACTTTAATTTTGGAACTGGCACACACGTGGCAACGAATGGCAGAGACCAAATTTATCAGTGTGCGCCATTGGGAGTTACAAAAGAATTTATTTTACGTGGGCTCAATCCCGGTGTAGGCACTCACTCACACAGGCGTCCAAATCACAACCTATTCAACTACAGACGCCTGATAGCAACAACAAACGTGACATTTATTAACATTAAGAATCCCCCCTCCCAAACAGACATGGACATAAAAAATAAGTGAACAGGAATTCTCACAAATGGCAACAGCAATAAATCACCCTAACTAGAGCTATCTAACAACCATATAATTGATGCACTGCTATCCTACTACACAGGCCCCACACACGTGGTAAAACCAACAATGGGTGATAGAAGAGAGCTAAGAAAGAAGAGAAGCTGAGCAAAGGAGAAAAAGGAAGATTTTAGACAAAGGAAGGACCAAGGGAAGATGAAGAAGAAGAATAAGAAAGAAAGAACGAGAAAAACCTAAGAAACGAAGAGCGAAGACGAGAAAGGAAAAAAACCTGTGGCCCTGCAATCAAATGCAAGATTTCACATAACTCTCGTGACTGTACGGCCTCACGATTTACTAATTCTAATTCTCAAAGCTGCATGTTAAATCACAAACCAAAATATTCACAGATCAAAAGAATCAATAATAACATTTCTCCGATCATCGCGGTACTGCTTTGCGTGTATACTACATTTCAGAAAACCACGCTGCCAAGCTCAGCACAACAACTCAATACATCAAAACCGGTTACAACTATCATTGGCATTGTAGCAACTAAGCACCAAGTAAAATATACTTGCCTGCACAAACAGGACCACAATGATGGTGAGTGGAAACTGCACGCACCACCACCCTAACCCTAGGACGGTTTTAGCAAAAGAGGCCGAGAACATGCAGTTCCCGCGCAATCGGAAATTTTTCCGGTCACGGTTCTAGAGACTTCCGGTCGCGGTCTCATGAGACTTACAATTTTAATTTCTCCATTTTTCTCACAACAACTATTTCCTTCGTACAGCCCCATGAAAAGCATTTTACAACAATATTTTTATGGGGGGGGGGGGGGTTGTACAATTTTGATTTTTAGTATTACTATTAGTATTAGCAGTACCTTAGATCAGAACAGGCAGGCTTAAAAACTTTGACTTAAAATGTTAAAGTGGTTTTTTAAGTTTTGTGATGCTTTTAGAGACAGTTCAGAAACTAGATTTTCAATTTTAAAAAGTACCTTAGTTTACGTATGACCAGTAAGGTGCTTTGTTATGATTCAAGTCAGTGACCAGGTGGTGTATTTCTGTATTTCCTGTTGCCATTTTCAAGGCTATCAAGAGTAGTTACCTTTGGGGAGGGTCTGGGGGAGGTCAGTTAGTCAATCCAAGATTTACTCAGATGCTGTTTTAGCAACCCGTCTATTACTATTAAAAATTAGGTTAGGTCTCCTGTTTCTTTAACTTTTAGCTCCTGAGGAAGTTGATTTCTCCCCTCCCTAAATCCTCTCCCCACCCCCCATTTTGAGCTTAGTCAAAGGACAATGTAATACAGTAAGATGCCAGTAACTGTTTAGTGTTCAGATTTCTTGAGCTTTCTTAGATATGATCTTATATTTTTCTTCAACAGTCTGCTACACCCAGGATCAATCTTGCTAAACTTGTTGGGTACCATCATTCAGAGAGTGATGATGCAGGTAATTTATCAACTCATTTAATGGATATCAGCATTAGCCATCATTGACAGTTTTCTTTGACCCATTTGCTACCGAGTTTATGACTCTATCATGAGCCTTTTATCTGAGTCCTCTTCACCTGCTCTCCTAGAAACCAGCAAATTTCTTAATGTAAATTTTGTTTTAATAAATTAGAAAAGAAGTTTTGATGTTCGAATAAGATTTAAGAGGTAATGCAGAACATATTTCAGAGTTGTGTCATATAGGAGTAATGTTTACCTGTGATGTTACGGTTTCCATCCCAGAACCTCAGAAGACAGTGAAGCAGGAGAGTGCCAGAAGACCAGGGGCTGATATGGCAGATGAGGCCAAGCTGGGCTCTTCCAAATCGGTACCTTCTGGGGCCTCTGGTGAGGGCAGGACACGAACAGCTGAGGACTCACCACTTACACCTCGCAAATCTGTCTCCTTCAAAAGGGATAAGGAGCTATCGGAAGTCCATGACATTGTGAGTAAATGTCCAAGAGCGATAAATGTGATGAATTTCAGAATATGATCCATTTTATAGCATTGAATATGCTCCCGAGTACATGGTGTTTGACAATGGCCAGGATGTCATGATACGATCAACTTCAGAATTGAATTCAGCATTGAATAACTTCCAGAGTACATGGATGGATTTTCTTTTGAAGGATGCTGGTTTGATAAAGTGGTTAATATTAATATGTTTGATCACTACCAGATTGTAAAAACGTTGGTGCAGTAAATGACTTTTGGTACTGGATGTGATCTTTTATGGCCAGAAGAGTGACAGCAATAAAATCAGGAAATAAGTACAAGGAGATGATAGTGTTACTGATGGTTTTCATTTTTCTTATTCCAGACAAACACAGATTCTGAGGAAGAATTAGATCATGAAGCAATTGGTTTTGATCATGTAAGACTTTGGACACTATACTGTATATATAATACTGTCATGTGTTTTATATCATCAGCACAAGGAGAGATGTTGGTTGTTGGTGGGTTGGTTGTTCTGCAGAAGCTTTTTATATTACAGGCTTGGAATGATGTTAAAAATTTTCTTTTCATAAAAGAGCACTGAATGAACCACAGAAATTATTGACATCAGTTGAGCTGAATTGATGTGGTTTTGGAGATGACCAGCTTCTCACCAACATGAAAGCTTTAATAGAATTAATGTTTAGCTAGACACTGCTGAGAGGTTTTTAAAAAAATTATTGCACATTTTTGTGACCTTTCCAGATGTTTTTAAGATTTTGTTTCATGGCAGCCCTCGCCTGAAGCACACACAGGGGACATGTATTTTCCCTCGACTCCCATGGGAGTTCCTCCTCCTCCCTATCAGTTGTCCCCGGAGAAACAGAGAGGTTAGTTGGTGTTTTGCTTTTTTATTGTTCTATTTAATAAAACCTAAACTTGTCTCACATTTGACTGTGATTTCCAAGAATTCTGTGCATGCTTAAGGTTATATAGCTGCACTTAAATGGGCAAATTATTTATAATAAAACAAGGTTATTCCTGTTACCATACAAAATTATCATAAAAAATAAAAATGTCTGATGGGAAAAAACAGGTAAATAAGACAAAGCAGACGGCATCATTCCACTCCCACTGACTGAAAAAGAAAATGAAAGTTGAGATCTCCATAAAAATGTGCCTGTTTGTTTTGGCTTCCTCACATACCAATACCTTCAATACCTAAATGCCCAGGTAGCACCACCTTGTTCTTGGGAGGTAGGAGATCCAGACTCATTATTTCCATGCCTCATCTTTGTGAAGGCATTTTCTTAACGGTTATTTTTAATGAAGACTGTCACCTATGCACAGTGCAGTCCTGCTAGCATGAGTCCTGGCTACACAAGAAAGTTTGACTGACAGGGGACCGTTCTGAGTTCCCATGCATGTTCCTGTTGGGTTTGATTTGGTTAAGACTAGAATTAACTAAAATGAAGATTTTTCTTATCCATTAAATATTCGTGCTAAGTGAACTGCATTGTACTTCGCTGTTGCTGGCTTTTTTTGCATGATGAGTGTAACTTTTGTTTCTTCTGACTGACAACACAGGGCAGATAAAAGAAGGTAACTCTTTTCACTGGAGGTGTTAACAAAATATTTTTTATTTAACATTTCACTTTTTTTATACCTTCTGGCGTTTTATTAGAATTTTCTTTTTGTGTGGTTTTGCTTGATTATTTATGTGCTTTTTATTTGATTCATTTATTTCTGAAACACTCCAATATGTCTACAAATATAAATAAGGTTTTAAAAGCCAATATATTCCAAGTAAAATTAAAAACCCTTCAGCAATACACTGTAGCTGGTGAGCATAATTATTGGTATTATGATGGCTGAAGATTTCAGAGTAATAGCAAGTAGTTTTGATGATCCTTCTAGTGGGAACTGGAAGTTTGAAAGTTTACTTCACATTGTGTGCGAATTCCTTTGTGCTGTTTTTTGTTGTTGTTTTTTTAATCACAGAGATGAGTTGCTGAAACATTGTAAGTTTTAGATGCACATTCTTAACCTGAAACATCTGCATGCAACTGCATGTATGAACAGATTTATGCATATGTGCACCCACACAGTCACAGGGGACTCAGCCTTGAACAGACCTGTGAAAATGCTGTTTTGTATATTGGATACTTCATTTCTAGACACCAGAAAGGGCTCTATAATGATTTCAGCAAAACTGGGGGTTGGGCAGTCTTACCAATGATTCTCATATGCTGCATGCTTGCACAGGCACTTGCATACAGGATTGATGCCCCCTCCCCAGTGACACTTTTTACTCTCATTCATTCAACATCTGTGTTAACTGCCTCTGTCTGCCTTATTTATATGTTGTTCTGTCTTTCATTCCCAATCTTCACCAACATTTTTATCCATTGTTCCTGCCTGCCTCTGTCTCTCTCTCTGTGTCTCTCTCTCTCTCTCTCTGTCTATCTGTCTATCTGTCTTTCTGTCTGTCTGTCAGATTTCTAGTTTAGATAAAATCTTTTTCAGTTGTTTGTGTCCTATGGCTTGTGAATAGACTTCTGCCTCTTGTTGATTTTGCTCTTCCTTTCCATATCAGGGACTTTGCGTGGCTTTTTATATCTCTTCAAATACAGAGACCAATTTTTAAAGTCATATTAACAAATTCTAATTATGTGAGACAGAACTACAGTTATCAGAGCTGTCATTTTTTTAAGCAGTGCCTCAACAGCCTGGGAGTCAACCATAGCATCAGTATTACTAGTAATAGCAATTATGACCGTTCACCCTCCCTGCAGTGTTCCAAGATCTTGGCTGAGAAGGTTTCACAGTCGTTGCAAACCTAGAGAAAATAGTTAATCCAGACTAGTGCATTTCATGCCAACTGCTACGATGTAGTGAAGGTAGCACATATAGTGGTCCTGTGCATTAGCACAGCAGACAAGATGGCATCAGAAGTGTTGTGGTGTTAAGAGTGATGATAGTTCTGTTTATTTTACGCTGCATTGAGTCAAGTTTAAAAGCACTATGAGGAACTGAAAGAACAGTCATAAACACAGCTTACAATTTGAATTGATGTGGAAGTTGTTTTGAATAGGGTTTCTGATTACCTCATAAAATAGATCGTTTGTTATTGGATATATCTTACAGCAGTGACTGACACAATTTTTAAAATGTGACACCAGTATTCCTCATATGGTGCACTCCTTTGTCCATGTGGAGGCTACAATATTTCTTGTTATTGCTAGCATTATGGATGCAATAAGTATTCCACCTTCATCTGCTGTATTGAAGAAAACCACAAGATGCAGCATGCCTGTTGTTTTGTTTGCCATTTTGAAGCCACTATGATCAGGTGCATTTCATAGGCACATCTACTGCCCTAGATTCGCTTGATTCGCTGTGGCTAGCAGCTAGCTTTCCTATCTGCTGTAAAACCTGCCTCAGCTGACCGCATTACAGATGAGTCTTATGTGCTTTTTATTGGCTGATGGCAGTTTCTTAGGTACATCTTGTTTCAGATTCCTAGGCACGGTTCTGGTTGTAACAGAATATAATTAGTTGGTCGTAATTTAGGTAAGTGAGGTAGTCCTAACAGAGAGGTAATTTATGCACCAAAATAGGTCGGTGAAAAAATTTTTCAGTCTTTTCTAAGAGGGGTTCCGTTAGGGGCAGGTCTTAATAGGAAGGTTTTGCTGTACTGCAAGACTACTAGAACGTTAACAGCTATTTTTGGAATGGTAAAGGCAACTAAAAAAATAATAAACTTTAAAAACTGCAAGTAATTTGGTATGTTTATAACAATATCACTCAAGGTAACTGTAAGGTTAGGAGATCAACATAAAGAACTACATATCACAGACTTTACACAGTAATCTTCCTTGAATTAAATATTTGTCTTCAGCTAGTTTTGATAAAAACTTCAAGGCAAAATTTAAAAAAAAACTGTTGCAGTACACCTCAAACAAACTATACTTTTAAAGGTAATAATTTCTTTTTGAAGTGTGGTAAATATATCACAGGTGCACTTACCTTTCGATCTTCACTTCGTGTCAGTTCACATTGCAACATCATGAATGGTTTTTGCTTACTTTCCAAATTACACATATTATAGTGTTGTATTTACCAGCTATGTTTAGTAGGCATAGTCTTGAGACTTTTTTTATCAAAAATCGATTTAAGTTCATTGTGATACCTTGAGAGCAGGGATAAAGACTATTTTTTTCTTATGAGATTGCAAGAAAGGAAGTATACAGTATGTATGTGTGTGGGTGCGTGAGTGAGTGTGTGCGTGTGTGTGAAAGAGAGAAAGTGAGGAGAGAAAGTGGGAGTGAGTGGGAGCGTGCATTTTTGTATAGACTTATATGTTAGTAGTTCCTCAGCATAGTTAACATTTCCTTAAAGTGATTAAGTTTTTCATTTATTAGTGACAAAAATAGAACAATACTTGTGGTGGCTGATGCTGTGCAAGATATATGTTTGTCTTAGCATAATCTAGAGATTTTTGTTAAATTATTGATTGACAAACCTTGCTGGGGAAAATTCTAACAGAAGTTTTCAAGCATATGAAAAGGTGAAAATAGCTAGTTTGAGTGAGAAATGACAAGTGTACAAATTTACAACCCTGGAGGGATACAGCCAGTTTGTTATATCTACTTACTCATGTTACAAGGTATATATGATTTCTTTTAGATGCTTTCTTAATTATTAATTGTCAATTGATGTTGAGTTAACCTCATAAGGAGATGAAGATTTCAAGAAAAGTTCTTGTTTTCTAGCTTTACTGAAGACTTTAGAGAGTTCACCTCACAGTTGAAGTTCCTGTAGCTGATAGGTGGCAATGGTCTGAGTACATGGCACTTGATTGAGTCATCGTACAATTTTAATTGGTGAAATACTGAAATCAGTCCTCTTCCCAATAGCTGTAATATTATTAGTCTTGAATTTCTGTGAATGGGAAATCTTTCAACATGGCAACAGAATTCATGGAAGACCTTGGACTTGGTGATGTGGATGATGTCAGTGAGATGAGTGAAGTCTCTGAACACAAGCCCGCTGCTGCCCATGTGATGCTTGCCCCTCCAGTAGCCTCTTCAGCTGCAGGACTATCAGACAGTGACTGGGACACCACAGTGAAGCCAGAGGCGACTGCCAGACCTGGGATTCTGAAAAAAGGAAGCAAGGTTGTGCTTGCTCATGTCATACTTAGATTGGAATTTAATTTTTTTTTAAATCTAACAGCATATCGTTTACTTATACATAAACGCTTTTCTGTCTGGTTATCCTTTCTTTTTATTTTTATTCCTTGTGGATTATCCAGCATGATGTGCATTTTATTTGCACGATCTTTTAACAATAGACAATAGAGCGAAATTCATTTTCAATACCAGAAACAGAACACCTTTTTAATAACTCTGAAAGGAAGAAGTGCTTTGGTATTACTCAGTGTTGGGCAAATTTGTATTGTTTTGATTGGCAGGTGAGCATACATGATGAACCAGATCATCTGAAACATTCCTCTATTAAGCAAGAGGTATGAGCCTGGCATAGTCCTTATCAATTCATCATTAATCTCATGAGGTATGAAAGTTGTGTAACCCTATGCACAAGTTTACCTAAATGTGTTGTCTGCTATGCTGGGAAACACCCTGCTAGATTGGTGGGAATCTTCTCCCTTAGAGAACTTTTGCTCAAAGGGAAACAGCGGATGTAGAGAAGTCCCTCAACAATTAAATCAGTGACTTGTTTTGTGTAATAAAGTAGAAAGTTCAATAAGAGATGTACACCCATGTCAGGGCACAAAACTGTACATATTAGAATTGTATGAAAACTAGCTGGTAATCAAAGGTTGAATCTAAGCACCAGCAGTGCACACAAACACGGTGTAGGCAGTGTCAAGGAAAGACGCAGTGCCGCAAAAATCCTTTCTTTTCTCCTGCTCATTCTTCGCCTGTTTGTGCCACGCTGGACACTGGCATGCCATGTGGTCCTGTTGTACAAGATATGAAACATTTATTTGAACTGTTTAATCTTGTAGTTGGTTTGCTGTAGGCTGGTTTGATTCTGAATTTTGGTCTTGTGAACCACGAGCAGTAGCCGAGGGCCGCCACTGGTAAATCACCACATGGTTTGTAACTGTATTCTGTGCCTCTTGACTAAGCACAGGGTTTATCAGATGAATTGAGTTGCAAAACCTAGTTTGAATTGTTCCCCCTGCACTGTTGTGAGGTGTGTGATAATTTGGTGACGCTTATTTGATTGATGATGCTTGTAATTAATATGAGTTTAATCAAGGTTTGGTTCTAGTTGATACCGGTTTTAAGTCCTATTGTTTGCGACCTGTGAAATTCAGGCTGCGATAGTGTGCAGTGTTTTGCAACCTATGTGTTAAGGTTGCACCAATGTGCAGTATTGGGTAAATACTGTATGCTTTTGCATATCGTTGGTCTTGGTATCATTTTCAGGCCGCTATTTACTTTCCCTTTTCTTTACGTTTCTCTTTCCATTGGCTTTCTCTTCTTTCTCCCTTTTCCTCTCTCTTTTCACTTTCTTTTCTCTTTTCACCATTTTGTTTTCTATTTTTGTCTCTTTCCTTCTCTTTACCCTTCTCTTGTTAGTATAATGTTACACCCTGGTTGAATGGTCAGTGTGCTTTGTTTTATTGAGTGAGCAGGTAAATTTGGTAGAGTAAGTTATTTTGGGGTGGGGGAAAAAGATATAGGTCTATTATTAATGGGTAATTGTCTGATATAAATTGTCTGTCTTTTGTGTTGTTTCTTCCCTGAGTTCGAGTCTCTTTCATAGTTGCGGGGCAGGGGAGGGAATCTGTGTGTGCTAAATGGTAGCCTCTGCCCGAACCTAAAAAATACTTTTGTATGCAGCCATCAAGTACATATCAGGGAATTTATTTTTGCTTGCATGTACCAGTTACAGTTGATAGCCATATTTTTACTGACCCAGTGAGGTCAAATAATGCCAGACAGGAATGATCATAGTGCAAAGTCGTCTTGCTGGATCATTAAGGTCAAGCAGTACCAGACAGGAATTCTTGTAAAGTTACATTTCTTCCTTATGAGTTTGATCAATTAACCTCCTGAATGTTTTTTAAAATAGTAAAATTTGAGGCATTGCTTTTCATTAATCTCAATGCCTGTAGTCGGTAGATGTTTCTGTGCTATAACAAGTTTGACCTTACATAATTTGTGTGTGCTTTACACAAAATGTAGAGGATTGGTTACAGTTAGTTTTCTTGTTTTAGCTTAGTGACCCAAGTGACTGGGACTCGACAGTAGCTGAAGATATCCCACCACCATTGCCGACTTCTCCACAACCCAGACTTAACAAAGTAAGAAAGATTGTTACTTCTTATTAAATACTACTTGAAAAGAAATGATGGTGTTTGGTGTTTGATAAAAACTGGATTTTTTTAGCTTATCAAAAAAAGTGAAATATCAAGCATATTTAAATTGAGTTCTTGTGGGCAAAGAAAGGAAGAATCTTTGTGTTTTGTCTTGCCCCATTTTGTATAGCTTAGTTTGTGGGTTGGAGCTGCACTGTATATGGTTTATAAGCACTGTATATAAGCAAGAAGAGAAAGCCTTGTAGCATGGTGACAGTATGACTGACACAGGTCATTAGTTTAGATCCCATGCAGGCACACATGCTTTCTGTGCATGTAGTATTTACATTTCTGGACAATGGGGTTTCTCTGCATGCTGTGCTTTCCTCCTTCCGTTTCTTGCCAACACACAGAATCACCATCTTCCCTTCTACTACTGTCATGGGATAGCATTGATTGCTGAAGTTCAGCCACAAAGTAATACAAGCAAGATTACAGCAAATTCCTGAATTTCGTATTCCTGATGATATATTTAAGGATGTTCTTAGAAAAAAATATCTTCCTCAGGTATCTGAATGGGAGAGTGATATAGAAGAGATGGTGGTTCCAGCAGTGGCTAAACAAATACCTAAAGAGGTAATCCATTAAGTCAGTTTCAAGGCTCTTCTTAGCTTTCTGTGATATCATCCTTACTTTTTAATATAAAGAAGCAAGCCAGAAGAGAATGCCATTTTGTTTGCATGCTGTTCAAATAATGTTTGCCTGTGACCACAGGACAGTGACTGGGATTCCACATTTGAAGCAGTGACCCCGAGGCTGAATGCTGGACTTGGGTACAGACAAGTCCAAAAGGAGGTACGTGGTCGGTCCGAGGTGGCTGTGAATGCTCCTTTCCTTGCTTCTCCTCGTGCTTTTCTTCTGCACTGCTTGCAGTGCTCGTTCATCTTTTCACATTTCTGCTTCTTTTACTTTTATGGATAGCCTTGTTTTTAGAGCAGGACGTTCTGCTGTTTTGCTTTTTTAAAGATGCAAGCAGGTATGGATTTGCCAATAAGGTGTCAGGGCATTTTGATTAAGGTTCCACCATTATTTGTCATTAAAGGAGAGTGACTGGGACACAACATTCGAGACTGCGACTCCAAGAGGAGCCGTTGACACTCTTGTGCAACAGGTACAAAGATTTTAGAAGTAACTGTTTTATGTGGGATTTTCTTGGGGTTTTTTTTTTTTGAGGGGTAGTGGGGAGGTAAGGGAAAAAAATTTGATTTTGGGGGGAATGGATTACAGCAACCTGATTTATTTATTGTTTGTTCGTAGCTAACTCGAAAAACTTTGATTCTCCATAGGCAAGTCATTTGACATCTTCACTTGTGCTTCACTTCCAGTGATACATGGGCCCCACCTGCACTGTTCATTTTTATTTGATAGAGACCTCTACATCATATCCTATAATGTTCCAGAGACCAGCTGATGAAGCCGTTTTCAGTGAAGATGATGAGACTGAGGCAGCAGTGATGGCGGTAGTGCAGGGCAGTCTGCCTACACCCAACATCGGGAAGTCACAGGTAGCAGATTCAAGCCAGCCTATCATCATGACAAGCACAGCATCAATTCTAGCCAAGCATGCTACGGAGAGAGGAACAGCTGCCGCTGAAGACAGCGATGAGGAAGATGAGTCGTCCTGGGATTCTGAAGTGAGAATAAGTGGTTCTTTTAGCAGGAGTGGGAATCTCACCAATAGAGTACAGAGATGTTTGCACTTACACTAATACTCAGAGTAGAACAGAGATGTTTTATCTAAGTTAATGCTTCCACTAACATATGTAATGCACATGCTAACTTTCCTTCACTCGTTCACTCATATAGTATTTGACACCTTGCCTGTCTTTTGCTCTTTCCTTGTCTTACTTATATTCACGCTCTCTCTTACACACAAATGCATATGTATGCACATGCACACACATTTGCCCATGAGTGCACACACGCATGCATGTGCACACACACACAGGGAAGTACACATACACATCTGGTTTTTCTTAACCAGTAATAGATATAAATCATGTTTCGTCAACTTTAGGGATAAGCATTTAGATGTAGCAAGAATTCATAGATAAGAGTTGTTTTACCTGTGGTTTGAATTTGGTAGGGGGATGTACAACCATCTGATGCTGCTTCTCACCCGACTGTGGATTTTTTACCACCACCACTACCACCACAGCAGCAGCAACAGAAAATGCTGCCACAAGAAGAAATGTCTGATACTGATGATGAATTGGATGACACAGAGCCAATCAGTGAATGGGAGATGGAGCGCATGCGCTTGAAGGTTACCATTGCTTGTCCATTTGATGACATCAAACAAACGTCACTGCTGAAACGTTTAAAAGATCATTGCATAACCATTCAAGATTCTTTTCATTTCTGCTTTGCTCTGGAGCCAGGTTTTAACATCACAGGGTATAACTACAGTCAGTTGTACTTAACCAAGTGGATTTTTATTGATCTTTAAATCCTTGATATCTCTCATTTGAACGAACATCTCACTGACTTGTGGAATGAAAAATGTTTATGAAGATGTAAATATATGTAAATATATAAATCACTTTCTTTTCATTCTGAGTTGCTGTTCTTCAGACTTTTAACATCCTGCTGTTATCTTGCATATGCCCTTGTACACAATCAGCAGGAACAAAATGTGTCGGGAGGACTCTTGCGTGGACACACCATGGCAGACATGAATCAAGATGATGACTTCATCAATATGGCAGGCTTTGGATTAACGGTAACTGAGGTTTGTGAACTGAAAGTATTTCTGCTGGCTGTATTTATTTGAAGTGACACTTTGAAGAATACATTTGTTTAGTTTAAATGAGACAGCGCTGAACTGTCCTGTGTTCTTATATATTTTCAGTCAGGATGTGTGATCCATTGATTTTGCTTGTTAATTTTTTGTTGTTGTTGTTGAAAAGCAGTTAAACAGTTGGTGCCACAATGTATTTTGTGCAGCAACAGACTAACATAATTTGAGACACATTTTTTTCATCTACTATCAAACCAAAGATGTTCTTGTGTATGTTATGCATTTTCTGTCTTTTGCATCGTAAATAGTTAATATTGTTAATACAGTTTTTATAATTATCATTCTTGGGCACATTTCATATATCACATAAACTTTGTCATCAGATACAAAGTGTACTGCCGGGACAGAAAACAGATATCAAGCGTCAAGCAGAAGAGACAGAGAAAGGGACTTCTCACCTTCAGTGGGAGGAAGAGAATGTAACGCATGTAAACTTTGCCCAGAAGCAGTGGGAAGGAGAAGAGATAGCTCCACCTGTACATGTTGCTGAGAGAGAGGAGGAGGAGATGGATGACTTCAGGCAACAAAGTGTTGCTGAGCGGCAGCTGGAGATAAAGGGAGGCCACTTGCAAGCAGACACTGGGTTACTCCAGGAGTTGGACGAGGCCAGCAAGCTTGAGGAGCATCGCTTGGTGCAGTGGGAGCAGGATGAGATGGGTAGGCAGAAGAGATGGCAAACAGAAGTTCAGGAGGCATTGCTGGTAAGTTTTCTTAATTCCTGTATTGCCTTTGTAGTCTGCATGGCAAAACGTGTCGGTCGCCTTTAGCCCCACACATCAACAGTTTTGTGAATTGTCAAAGTTCTTGTTATTCAAACTTTGGTTTGACTGTCTGCTGTTGGTCTTATTATTCATTTTATTTATCTATATATTCAAGTTTTATCAGTCACCATATCAGGATTCTTGTTTTTTGGTGTGGTTGTCTTTCATCGGCTGTAATGTTGGTGGTATTACTGTCGATGTAGTTGATACCTTGTTGACTTGTTGACTTCATCTTATCATGATCATCGGATTTTTATTTTTGATGCTGGTGTGGTAGTTCAGCTAACAATGTTATCCTCTGGTTATCAGTTATCTTCATCCTTACTTCTTTACCTCAAAAATTAGGGAGAGGACATGTTGCATGACCTCCCAACCAGTGAAGACGATTCATCTGTAAATGAAGAGTTGGAATTACCCATACAGTCTCAAACTTCAAAGGTTAGATTTTAAACCATTTTTAGATTTCCAGTCATTTTGCATGATCTTATACTTTGATTTTACTGGCCTGTATTGTGTGTGCATGTGTGTATGCATGCATGTGCATATGGATGCTGAGATCTGAGGTGGGTTACATGAACATTTGTATCTGCCACCCATTATGTGTGGAGAGGTGATAGGAATTCTAGTTATGCAGTCTGACCCTGATGTTTGAGTTTATGTGTAGATGTGTGTTTGCTTATGCATTAACATGCATGCCTTATTTCCTTTAAGGATATAATATTGCAGCATTTTGAGTTGTAGAAATGTTTAATATTTAAATGATTTGGCACCTTATTGCTAATAGCATGATTTTAAAATATGGAAGACTTGCATAATTTTTGTGCTTTAACCAGATTGTGTGGATTTTTTTTGCAAGTTGACCTTAAAGCTGCCATTCTATTTCCAGACGAGCCACACATCTACCTTGGATGTTTGTGGAAACAACTCAGGGGCTGTCTCCAGCACTGTACTATCTGTCAACCATTCTGCAGATGATTTCTCACCAAGGTGAATGGATATTTTGCTTTCAGCTGCAACTTGTATAATGCCAATTTCTTTGCTTACTACATTTCCACCACCTACCCCCCCCCAAAAAAAAAATCCTATGACTCAGTGTGCAGACTAGTAAAAGTAATTTTTATTTCTCATGTGCTACAGTGAAAAGCCATCCCAATAATGTGCTGTCTGACATTTTGTGCAATTGTTATTTGTTATTACTTTGTATGAAAACATAATTAGAATTTTTTTGCTTTTTGAGAAAGTCAGATTCTTGTTGAAAATGGTCATGACACATGGTCTGATAATAGATCTGTAACCAGTGATGCCTTCCTAGGGCCGATGACTCTGGATTTTATGATAGCATCTAAAATCCGTGATTGACGAATGCTGTCATGCACCTTTTGTGGCATCCGTCTTTAGGCATGAACTGGAGAATGCGAAACAACAAGTGGAAGTAAAGCCACGTGCAGATCATGTCTCGACCTCCAAGCCACCACAAAACCCTGTGTCTTCTTTGTCCATCAAAACTAGTTCGGCATCCAGTTCTCATGGGACAGTAGGAAAATCCTTGCAGTTTTTGCCAGGACTTTCCAGCACTTCTGGTGGTTCCCGTGTTGTGGGGTCTACAATGCAGCAGATCAAGCAGCATCTGCAAGTTGGTAACACCCACATGGCCTATCACAACGATGACTCTACGGCTTCAGACAGCGAGAGGCAAGTTTTATTGGGTGGCTACCTGCCTGTACCAGCTTTTCGTGCAGGAATTTCTTGTTGGTCAGCTTCTAGAGAATGTCAGTTCAGTGTAAGACTTGAACATTACAGTTCACTTGGATCTCTTCCCAGGTGGCATAAACTTTGGATCTTGCATGATGTGCCATGAACTTAAAAGCTAAGGCTAGTGGGATGAACTTTGAATCTGGGGCTAGGTAGCATGAACTTTTGTATTTTTCCAAACTTTGAGCCGCCCATAAATTTCAATAGGCAAGTGATATGTGAGCTCTTTTTGTAAGTGGAGAAAGATATAAAAGTGCTTCCTCAAGCAACCCAAGCTTATTACAGCTATGCTTAATTTAAGCATGTGTGGCTACATGAAGCAAATATTCATCCCTGCGCATGTGCATGACAGGCAGACTGATGTTATATTCTTTTAGGCTGCATGTGCCTTTTACATTTTCATTAAAGTATCTGCAAGATTGAATTGTGTTTGAGATTAAATGTGTATTGTAATTTGTATATTTAAACACGATATCTGCAGGGTTGACATCAACAGCTATTACCCAAGCCTTCTCAGCAACATCCCGAGCTCCCGTCCTGATTTCAACATGATTGATGATGATGTTCTGTCCTACACATCAACGGAGTTTGAAAGTGATCAGTTCCCAGCAAACTCAGGGCCATTTTCTCGAGACATTCTTCTAAATATGGATCTGTCAGGTGACGACTCGCTTTTGTGTAGAATTGACTGGCTGTGAGCCTGTGTAATAATGCTAATAATAATTTGAAACGTGCCTGTCTGTCATGGTGGAAACTTAAAATGATATACAGTGGCATGGAGCTGAAATGAAAATACAATAGCAACTTAGCATGTGCAAATTTAAACCAGAGAATGAAATAATAAGCAGAGACAGAATGAAATGACTGCAGTCAGAAGCAGAGAGACCCAGCAGAGATTGAACTGAAGGACTCACACATGACACATGACACCTTCTTATCACTGCTTCATTTCAAAGGAATGCTGGCAGCTTGAATAACACAAATCCACCATGTGGAGAACATCTGAGCTTCATGCAGTGCAAGAGGCATGAATAGGGGAAAGAAATGCTGTGGATGGTTTAATATTTTGGTTTTTGAAATTTTGCAGACCCAGCATCCATGATCCACGTGCAGGACCACATGCGAGAAATGAGACGGCAACTGGAGCAGGAGAAAAACCAGCGCAGCACCTTGGAAAGCAAACTTCGTCTACAGGGAAAGGAAAAACAAGACCTTTACAAGTAAGCGAAGTTAAAGCATTCATGGTCCAGTTGACTCTATCAGGATATTTATAGATAAGACAATGTGAACCTGTGGGGACAGCAAAGGAACTAAACCAACCTAAAATTAACAAAGCATCAACATTTTGAAGCATTACCCCTTGATCAGGACAACACAAATAAAAATTTAACTGGATACTTAACTGAATAGACGTGAACAGCACATGGAGAGTGCTACAGACTTTTGAGTGATTTGTTCACTTTGTTCATTTTTTCTGCAGGTAATTTTGATGTATTTTTGGGGAGACAGATTAATGATTAACATCTAATGTTGGATTTTTGTTTTGACCATTTGTTGCCACAAAATACTTCTTTTTACAAGTTTGTTAAGAGCAAATTGTCTGAACCTTGATGTTTTGTGTGTCAGGAAGCTGGAAAGTCAGTCAGAGTCCAAACAGAGGCTGGAACAAATCAAGCTGGAGCTTGAGGCTCAAGTACGGTCGTTGGAGTAAGCACTGACATTTCCTGAAAAACAGTTGTTAAGTTTCCTGATCTAGCCAGAATAAAAAGTAGTTGATATTTTAGTTCAAGTGTGGCTCTCTCAGTCTAAATTATCCTCATGTATGTCCTGACTTCAGCATCTGACTTATGAGCAGTAGGCTGTTGTGAAAGGATGCATACTTGGGTTGAAGGCTCGGAATGAATGTGACCAAATACTGAAATCCAAAAGTTCTATTTTGGTACTGTTTCATTGTGATTTAAATGTCAATGCAGATATAGCCTGTCGGAAGAGAGAGAAAAGAAGAACAATGCGGAACTCCTGCTTGTGAAGACCAGAGAGCAGCTAGCACGCAAAGAACAGCAGTTCACAAGGTTTCTTTAGTGCTTTTAAGGAAGTTCTCAAAAGACGTATTACGCAGCTCCACCTTTACCCTAGTTTATGTTGGAGAGAGAGAGAGAGAAAGATCAAGGGAGAAATAGGTACTACATGCTGTTAGTGTGTCTGACTGAGAGAAAGTATAGTTACGGTCGTCTGCGTGTAGACAACAAGAACAGATAAGTCCAGCGTCATCAAACTTTGTGACCACTGTTCACATGCTTGTAGCAATCAGTTTTGTTTCTTAGCTCCTGATCAGAGAAGCACGTTTTTTTACTGGCTGCAATGGACAGCTATTTACTGTCAGCCTTTTTTCTTACGTCTACTTGTATAACAGAAAGCTTAACTATGTCTGCCTGGCAGTGCCCTTCTCCTCAATGGCACGTTGTATTGCATCGATGACTTCACATTTGTCACGTTCTGTGTGTCGCCATAGCCAAAAGCATACAGAGTGCTCGCCCCCTGCTTCCTGCTCTCATCGATGGGGTGCGGTTTGCATCATGTTGAACTCCGTCTTACCTCTCCCCTGCTCTTGTTTCTGTTGAGACTGGTCAGTCTGAAAGTCGGCAGCTAGTGATACCACATAAGAAAGTAGATGACCACTACGCTTCCACCCAGAGAGATGTCTTCCTCTGAGGCCACCCCCTGGTAGTTTCAGGCAGACAGGTTCCATTTTACAGGACACAGCTACTCAGACAGACAGCACACTGCCACGACAGTCCACCTTCAAGGCATCAAGCCCATTAGCTCCATGCCATCCCAATCTTTCTGTCCCTCCACAGAGGTGCTGCACTGCAAGAGATTATTAAAGCAGTCGGGTGGTCGGTGACGTTAACATTTGGCCGATTCTGTCCATGACACCTGGCAATGAGCAGCAGTCAGCCACCAGAACTAGGTCTCCTATAGGGACATCATCAGATGGGCCTTGCCCATGTCCTTCCAACTGATAACTGCCTTAAAAGGCGCATTTTTCCTCATAAAATTAATTTAAGTAAAGTTAAAAATAGGTGCTACTCAAAAACCCTCCCTTCTCCCTGCTTCGGCAGCTTCACCTGAGAAACAGACTGACTGCTACATGCTTGTGAGTGGCAGTCATGATGGCTAGGACTGGGCACTCTCTGACAACATTAAAACTGATTGTGTTTTCTGCATAACAGACAACAGTATGTCTCCCATACTGTCTCAGTCAGACCACATAACACCATGTACACTGTAATACCTATTTCTAACTTTACTGAAATTAACTTTACTTAGGAAAATTTTCCTTGTATAGGCTAGAAAAACTTTTATATATTCACAGTGAGCTGGACGCCAAGCAGCAAGCAGAGTTAACAATGCGGAACATTCAGCTGGAAATGAGAGCTGCACAGAACACCATCAAAGAGGTATATGTAGTGTTTGGCAGTACGCATGCACATACGTTCTTGCACAGGCACATAAACTTGCTAAATTTCAAAATTGTTAGCATGCAGCAGGTATCCACTGTAATTTGCTGTAAAGGTTCATGCTCTGGAAAAGCGATTCCTTGAATGTTTGTTGACATTGTGGCAGGCCAGTGGGATCCATGTGAGCAGCTGATGAGTAGGTGGATTGGGACACATTAGGATTGTGACACTTTCCTGGATTGAATTCCTGCCACAATTATCCAGTTTAATGCCTTTTTTTAAAAAAACTTTCCAAGAATTGGCTTCTCTGATTATCCAGCAGCCCAGTTAAATGGAATCTGCTGTAGTACTGAAAATATAACTTGGCAGCAAGTAACAAAAAAGATTTGTTGAATGTTATAGCTGGAAGAGGAGAGAGAAGAACTAGAGAGACAGCTGGAGTATGAACACAATGCCCATAAACTGCAAGAGCAGATAAACGATGAGCAGATGAGGGTAGCCCATCAACACACTCGGGAAACTCTAGCGTCCATGACTGCCAGCAGGGTAGGATCTTCTGGGCAGTTCGTAGTTGTAACTGTCTCTGCCAGAGTCTATGTACTGTCAGGGGTGGGGTAAATTCTAAAACTCTGGCAGGATGTTTTTTTTTTTAAAAAGCATCCACACAAATAATTAAGAACTCCATGCCAAAAGTTGTGTTATTTGTCTCACACATTGAAAATAAACCGTTGCATTTGGAATCGGTGTAAACAAGTGGAGCAGTGCTTTCTGGTACCTTTTCGGTGCAAGAAGTGAATATCAGAATGAGACCAGGGACTACTTGCTTGTTCTTACATTTTCTTATTTAATAAGTACAGTCTGTGTCTATCATGCTGCCATCATTCAGGTGGAAAACAGCCTGGGTGAAGATGCTGTGGACAGCAGGGGGCAAGAAGAAAGAGACAAGTTAAATGCAGAAATATATGCACTGAAGGTAAACAGCTGTCATGTTGTGATATTCAGGGCTTTTTTTTTCTTTTTTTTTTTGTAAATAAAGGACGAACGCATGTCTGATCTCAGTTTGTTCTTAAAACATTTGTAACTTTTGGGTTTGTTAGACCTTTCTTAGATGGAATTTATTTTGAGCTTCTTTGTCTGTGCATTATGTTCTCATGTTGGATTTATTGTCTCTGGCAGCAAAGTGCAATGGTTACACATTAAAGCAGGCCATGTGTGGTTTGTGCAGTTTTATAACTTTATCAGAATGGAAAAAATACAACTAGAAAGGTTTCCAGTAAATAATTATTCCCTACAGGTACACAGTAGTAGAGCACATATAATTCCATACGCTGCTTCTGTGCATATAATTCTTTACGCTGCTTCTGTTGAGTGGCAGGTTTCTGTTGGTGTACCTCGCCAAGAACAGCATGACTTTCTGGAGTCTAGAGGCAAATATGTGCAAGTTTTCTCCACCTTTTGTTGAAACTGTTTTACAGATGGAGATGGATCGACAGAGATCAAGATTGAAGGACGAGATTTGTCTAGCATCCACTGAAAACGAAGAACTCCAGACCAAAATAGAAGAGCTCAGAAATGAACTGGTTGGTATTTTATCTCACAGTCATTTGTAATGTCGTGACTGCAGATTTTTCCCTGTTGCTGTCGTGTTAGGGTGTTGGCTGGTTGGCTGTTTAAGGAGAGTGCTTCCACGTAGTGGTAGTTTCTTAATATGCAGGAAATGGGTCCTGTCAGTATAATATGCACTAAACAATACCTATTTAGACGATCACTGCAGAGAGACTCTAATGTTTGGGAGGTGGCTACCATTGGAATCGGTACAATATTCTTGTGGAACTCCAGAATATTATCCTTGGCCGCTGCTGGATTGGAAACTTTATCTTTTGACATGCAAGTTAAATGCTCCATCTACTGATCTACCAAGCTATCAGTGTCACGCTCTCAAGCCTGTTTGCGTAATCTTTAATGCGAACATGCATACACTTGTTCTAAATTTTAATAGGAAAAGACGGTTGGCATGTTTTGAAAGGATACAAATTGCTTGTGGAACTCAGCTTTTGCATGCAGCCAGATCATCCATATTACCAGCTGTCAAGTGGATGACGTGGCTTATTGTGTATGAGTTGCAAGTTTCTGGTGATGAGAAGGGAAATGAGAAACAAGGAAGGAATTGTGCTTATTGTTGAGTGTGATTGATGAAGGAGGAGACGGCAGTCTAGAGTCTGTTTCCTGTCACAGAAATTGAACGAAGAAGCACTGGCCCATGCCACGCTTCAGTACAATGTCCAGCTTGGGGGGCTGAAAACTGAGGTGGCCACTGTCACTTCGGCTTTAGACAAGGAGCGAGCTGCCCAAGAAAAACTGGAGGCAGAGGTGAGCGTTGGTTGCAGTAAGGTTGTCCATGGGATGTCATTTATCACAGACCACAGTGCAGCAGCACCTGCTGTGACCATTAATTGGCTTGCATGTCAGGCGTTGTGACAGATGGCTGGGAGGACAAAATAGAGCTGGTCTTTCTGTATAGTCCTGGACAATGGCAATAGTGCAAGCTCATCCGTAATTTTTCCTGGTGGTATTTCAGGTGGACTCACTTGAGAAGCGCCTGCAAGGGTCAACTCAAGAGAAGGACAAGGCAGTGAATGCCCGCAATGAACTGGAGAGAGAAATTCAAAGAGAGCGACAGACTTGGGTTCTTGACATGGAACGCAAAGAAGACGAAATCAACAATCTAAAAGATAGCATTCAGGTATTATTGCTTTTTGAATTGTTTATTTTTTACTAATGAACTTGCCGTCTCTGTTAAAAACAGTTTATTCAGTCCAAAAGACTGAGCTCCATATCCACCTTTGATGGTAACAAGGACAATGACCCGTCTAACTGGAACATTCAGATAGACTTGTGGACGATATTTTGTGTTAGTTTACTCAGATGTTTACAGTACCTTTTGTGTGTTGTAATTCGTTCACAGGCTTACTTTGTATGTTTGTGTTCCTGGTTAGTTGGATGTTTTTACCTAAATGCTTTTGCGTTACAGCACCAAAGTCAAAGAATCCAGAGTATGGAAGGAAAACTGACAGCTATGGAGAATGAGGTAGGTAGTGAGGCTTTGATTGCCGACCCAGTAACTGTAATCACTTATTAATGTCAATGTCACAGTACCTGTGTAATGTTGATGCAAGCGCAGATCATCACATTTTTGTGCTCTGAAATGCAGTCTGTCCTGATCTGCACCCAGTTTGAGGCGAAATGTTAAGTAACCAATAACCAGCCAACCTGAAATACAGTGAGACCTTGTAATTGTGATATACCAAAAGGTCAGATATGATGACTGAAGAGTAAGTACTAATGTCAGCCTATAAAAGTCTGATCGTTCGTGTAATTCCTTATGTTAATTCCCTTCTGCACATGTTCTCTGTGATCAGCTGCATGTGTCTAACACCTTGCTGATGGAGCGGACCAGCCAGCTGCAGCATAAGACACAGGAGGTAGAACGGTACAAGGCAGCTCAAGACAACTTGGATTCCAACAACCGCTTGGAGAAGGTCAGCATGCGACTTTCGGAGTCATAGCCTGTTTTTTTGTTTGTTTGTTTGTTTGTTTGTTTTTTTGATCTCATTACACTTATGACAGCTGTATTATATTTGAAAAAAAACAGTATCACAGCAAACGAGCTAGGGTAATTTTCCGACTTGAAGGAAATTCTGTGGTTGATTTTCGATCTTGGTAAACATTACCAGTAAGAAGCAGGAATCAAAAAGTTGCAATAAGATTGTTGACTGATGGATTATGGGAAATGGTCGACTACAGTTAGTTTGGTTAGTGATCTAGGATCACAGAGCAAAATCATGGCAGTTGTTTGCACCTTTGTCTTGGGTCACATTCCAGGAACTGACCACAAAACTGCAAATCAAAATAGAAAGCTTGCAAGAAAGGTGAGTTTTTATAATAGTGAAAAATGGTTTTTAGTTGTCACATTTCAGAAGCACCTTATTTAAGATTGAAACCATTTATAAGTTGAAAAGAAAATGATGCTGAAGTAGGTTGCAGAGAGAATCACTGGTTACCGTTAAAGCAGAATTACTGCAACTAGTCTGACGAAGATATGTGTTTCTCACTAAAATGCCTACCATTTTTCTTGACGTCGTATCTATTCTCATTCCATTGGAGTAAAGAGGAAGGCTTATTTTGATTTAAAGCACTCAGTGATGATAACGAGAACTTTCTTCATGAAGAACTGTAATGCTGCAGGCTGACACAGTCCCAACATGAGGTGCTGTCCTTGAAACAGGAGGTCGAAATACAGCATGCTGCTGGGCTTGCTGCCTCGGCTTCCGACTCTAACGAGCAGCTGAATGCGATTATCTCCAGCCTTCGCTCTGACAGTGATAGGGTGGGCATCTACTTGGCAAAGAATCACATTCCATGGCGCTTAAATATAACTCCAGTATTGCAGTTTACCTGGTGTCACATTTAAGGGCTAGTCAGCTAAAGAGCCTGGGCTGGCTTGCATGAGTGTTCTTATCTCCTGTTTATATGTAAAGTTGCATGCAAAGTACACAGGGGAGATGGGCCTTATGAGCACTCTTATGACCAAAAGTGCAGATACAAATGCTCATGCAAGCCAACCCAAGTGCTGAACTGATGCACATAGGAAGGGTCTTCTTATTAGATACACATAGTTTTGTAGGTGTTGCAACAATATTTGTGTTCAAGTTCCCTTGCCAGATCCAAGGTGGTGTTGCTGCACTGACACTGCATCACAAAGCCATCTTGTCTCATAGCGTCTTGTTTGTTTTGTCAACATTCCCTAGAGTTTTTTTTCCATTTTTTCATCTGTGTACTGTGGTTGAAGATAGTGTTACACAGCCCCAACAGCCCCAAGATCAATGCTGGGAAAGTCCAACAGAATTTTCCATGATGAGTTGACTTTGTGCTACTGAATTTGGAGGGACTTGGCGATTTGTGGAGAGGGGCTTGTGGTGGTGAGATTAAGACTGAAGCAACGTTGAGCTGTCACTGGCTTTCATCAGTTCCTCATTGCGTCTCCAGGCCAAGGCAATGCTTGAGGAGCGAAATAGTAGTCTAGTGGAGCAAGTTTCGCAGCTGAAGGAGGAGGCAAGGAATGCTGAAAACCGCAGGAGCACCTTAGAGGCTGAATGCAGAAGACTGCAAGGTGACCTGACAGAAGCCAGCAGGAAGCTGTCTTTTACAGAGGCTCAGCTGCAGATGGTGACAAAGGTTAGCTGGCGTTTTAGAACAACTCAGGCTTAGGAGCTTGTTCTGTATGGTTAAACAATTAATGTAAGCAATTATTTCAAGTGCTAGAACTCATTTAAACCTCACTGATTAAAATATTGCAGTTACTTTTATTGTTTTAAAACATAAATAGGCAGTGCATTCTCTTCTGCTGGCTTAATAAGAACACACCCAAGGGAAGTTTACTGAGCAGTTCTATTTGCCAGATATCAAAAATGAAATTCTTTCAGTGGTATTGGAGTTTCTCTTCTGCTGTGCGCTTGTAAAACAGGCTCGGGATGAACTGCAGCATGAATGTGGGCGGCTGAAGGTGGAGATAGAGAAATCAAATCATAAGTCATCTGCTGTGCAAGAAAAACTTCTGGAGGCTCAGGCCAGAATTGCTGACCTCACAGAACGTCTGGACAGGGCGGAACGTACCTCGCAGCTTTCCACTCAGCATTTAGCCAACGCTAATGCCAGCTTCACCACATTTACCCGTTCCAAGGTTTGCTGCTTTTTTTTTTTAAGTTTAGTCTCAGAGCAGGGCAGGGCTAAACACAGGGTCAGAATTTTATTTTTAAAAATCTACTTCCCTTGCCTGATTCACCCTACTGCTTCCAAAAATGCAGCAACACAGCCTTGCACACAAACCTTGAAACTTTGCAGCTATAGAACTGATAGACTCAACGTTGACTGTTGCTTGGCCCTCGTGGCATGGCAGTACCAATTCTACTCAGTCATTTTGTCTAAGCTGACTCAAATTCCACACTAATGTGATGGTGCAGGGTCTCTGGCAATCTGGCCTTCACTCTTTTACGGATTTATATAAGGCAGCACAAATTAGTTCCCAAGTCATAAGAACAGATCTTTGTTCATCAGCAAACAAAATAAAATCCATTTTTAAAAAATCAAAGAATGTGTATACAAACAGAAATAAATGACAAAAGGGATACGGTATGCTCTTCCTGTAGATATACGGTGGAGTTAGAAGAATGTAGAAAATATGTAAGGTCTGAAGTGACCATTTGATCAAAAGTGAAATTGCCTTCAACAAACATTAATCTGCATAGAAATTAGTTGCAGTTAGAATCCTCTGATGACTGTTCGAACAAATGAAACAAATGTTAAAAGGAGGTTTCCTTCACACAGCATCAACTTTCTTGGTTGCTAGTGATCAATTTGTTGTCTGATATACATGCTCCTAGCATCTATAGATACAGCAAAGCTGTCAAGGCAAGGCAAGACAAGACAATGTTTATTCTTTACCCTGGAGGGGCACATAGAAATTAAGACAACACATAGGAGCACACAACAGGTGTGCGCCAACTTACATGTCACTAAATTTTTACTTGCCCGACAAAGGGTTTTGGTTGCCCAGGGTGGTTGGGCGACTGGCCGTGTTTCTGTGCATTTGTTGTGCTTGCATGTGTGTGTATTGTTTGTGTGTTTGTGATGGGCAGGAAGAGCTGGAGGAAAGCATGCAACGCCTGCAGGTGGCAAACGCCCGCCTGGAAGCTGAACTGCATCATGAGCGTGACCGGGCAGAAATGTTGCAGGCAGAACTTTCAGATTCTCAGAAGGTAAGTGTTCTGTGCAATGTTTATTTCTGGTCTTTGAGGACTGCTGGGAGGTTAAGCTTAGTGGATTCCAGGATAGTTTGGAATGCATCTTGGCAGTTCCCAATGGCTGTCATGAGCAATTTATTTGACAAACATTACAGTTTTGTGATCTTTGCTCAATTTTCTCTTCTGATCTACATAAACAAAACAGAACATTTTGCTGGGGTGTTTATGCAACAAGAAATGCAAGGTTTACAACTTCTTTGTGGAATTAAAACTGGTTAAATATATTTATAAATGTATGAGATCGCCCTTCATTTTATCAAGAATCAGAAATATGTGTTGGGATTGTACATGTTTTGATAAAGAGCTTTGTTCTGTTCAAAAAAAGAAACAGAGATGCTGAATTTCTCTAACATCAAAGGTGTATGTCTGTGAGGGAAACTACAGGGGGATAGGGGAATGACGTTCGCTCTCCACCATTCTCACTTCTGCGCTCTCAGACTCATACGACAATGCAAAGCCCACACAGTGATGAAGCTCCTCAAAATATTATATTATATAAAGAGCCTTCAACTACGGGCACAACAACATTATACAAGTGAAAAAGAGATTAGGTTTTAAACCTTTGAAGATGATAGATTTACCAATACGTGCCGACGAGATCTAACTACAATTTTACGCAACCATTCATTCGGATGTACATGTACACTTTATAATATTTTATCCACTCACCACCGAGATCCGTCGACACGGGTACAATAATCCACTGAAAGTTCGGAGTCCTTTTTTTGAGTTCACAAATAAATCACAGGTTGTCAATGC
>SMGT01013157.1:16891-54082 GCA_004794575.1 Lanistes nyassanus | reverse complement strand
TGGTACTACAGGCCCAAACTCAGTACCACTCAAGAAAAATCTCCCCTACGACCTTACTCTTCGAAGTTGCTCTGGTGACTGCTTGTCTAAACGTTTTCAGGCTGCTAGCTTGGGCGATCACGTGGACTACGTGCCTATCTGTGATTGGGTAAATCTAATATATCCCTGACCATATTTGGCGCGAAAGTTCCAAGAAGTTTCGCGCTAATTCCCAGAAATTTTTTCGTCACTGAAGAGACGCTAATACAAAATAGAAATACATCGTCTACTTATTCTTGACCATATTTGGTGCGAAATTACTAAGAAGCTTTACGTCTCTGAAGAGACGTTGATACAAAAATAGAAATGCATCGTCCACACATCCTGACCATATTTGGTTGCGAAATTACTATGAAGCTTTGCGTCTCTGAAGAGACGTTGACACAAAAATAGAAATGCATCGTCTGCATATCTTGACCACATTCGGTGCGAAATCTACACGCTGATCTTGGAAAGAGCGGGAAACAAGTGCACTGAGGTCAAGCTGTCCTAGATATGCATATAGAAATACGAAACGTACTGTCCAAAATAAAACCCGTGAATAAAAGATCGTGTGTGGTATTGCGAAAGTCATGGAAATCTAATACAACTTCTGAATGAAAGAACTAATCTATGTTTCTCAATGCCATTCTACTAAACTGGCTACACTATGGCAACACAATAAGCAGTGAATGAAAATGTCGCCATCTTGTAGCCAAAACTTCCCATCTGCTTGTCACGGGAACGCTAGAGGGGGTCGTTTCCGTGACAATGTCATTGAGTGTCATATGACTGAATGTGAAAGGACTTGAGCTAGCTTCTTGTAACTTGCGAAACCTTTTTGTTGATCACAATGAGACTCAAATGGTTGAACATCTAAAAAAATCACAAAAGTGGTTTTGCTAAATTCAAATGCTGCTTTTTGGGGTTTAGGAACTTCCAGTTCCAGACTCACAGTCCATTTCAGGAGGATTTCAACTAGCATGATGATAAATATTTTTGACATCAGAATATGATGTCATTGTGACAGTCTTGTGACATCACTGCCATTAGTATGTGCCCTTTTTTTTTACTAAATAATTTTTTTCCCACAAAATCCTTTCTGTATCCTTTCTCCCTTTCTTTTGCCACTTTATGTCCTTGTTCTTACAAAATTGGGTCTTAAGCTTTTTTGGACTTCTACACCCACCGGTCATTCAGGTGGCAGAGTGGTGACTTGAACTAAGTTCAGTGTTCATCAGGTGAGGTACAGCTGTGAAAGGTGTGCTGGTTTTTATCAAAACAGAGGCTGTTTCTGAACAGAAGCATCTGGTTTTAATCCTGATAGGTGCGGAATTCTCTGGAAGCTCTGTGTTCAAACCTAAAGTCAACAAGTGCACACTTAGAGGAGAAACTAGGGGTAAGGCCTGACAGATACGTCATCAATCCTGATAGTAATGCTGTAATATTAACAGACATTATGCCACATGGATGGAAGATTATTTTTAATTAAATTTGTGGTTTATCAGACTCCTCAGTTCCAGTCAGACATCTGTGAGAGGTTTATGAAGTTGGGGTGGGTTTTTTTTTTGGGGGGGGGGGTGCTGGCAAATCACTATTTCCCACTCATCTCTCATGGATGCTGTTTTAAGATATGATTTAAAAAATTGTATCTATCGCCACAGTTTAAGCATTAGAGTAGACCTGAGGTAACATAAAGCATTTAAAGATGGCAGTAATGGACACATTTTTGTCACCGTTGTCTGAACATGTTTCTTGCATCAATCCTGGTGGGTAACTTGTAGGAGGAAACAGCCACACGCGTGATATTTGCCAGTGAGGCCAGGGACTCGAAAGGGCTGTTAGATCAAGAGCTTGCTGCTAGGTCCAGATTAGGTCTTAGGGTGAGTTCAAAAACCGGACTTCTCTAAAGCATGCCTGTGCCCCTGCATTTGATTAGGAGCTCACGATGTCACTCCAGCTGTTTTCTTCAGCATGCATTGTGCTTACAAAGCAGATGCTAGGACCACCTAGGTAGCTCTGTGGATTTAAAATTCTTTGATGAGCATGCTTTTGCATGTGTTTAAGGTAGCTTAACACACTCACTTTGCTTGTCAACTTGTCTTGAACTTGGATGGCTTTATTCCATTCACTTGACTAGTGCGCATGTATCTGCTTATATATGTGTAGATATATCAGGGATTGGGAAATATGGTGATCAGTTGCCCCAGCCCATTAGAACTCTTTTCAGACAAAATTATAAATCACTATCCTGTGGGTCTGTCAAATTTGTTTGGAGAGGTGGGAGGGATGGGGGAACCAACTGCTGCAGTCATACAACAAAGAGAACAACCTGTGCTGGGGTAAATTTGTGTGGAGTAGTAAATTTCCAGAGTTACTAGCCTGATGGGCTAGTGCAAAGTTGAAAAATTTCCACATCCCTTTGTTTCTGTGTTTATATACTGCTCAAAAGAATTGAAAGAACAGTGCAAGCTGCATGCACTGTGTGATGGCAGAACACAAACCTGTAGTCACAATAAAGCTGAAGTGTAACTCATTCATTATTGTAATGACCAGCAACAGATTTAAAGGGATATTTTTATTTCAACAGCAAGATTCCTTCCAGTGAAGGACAGAACCCACATATACAAAAGTCAAGAGCAGTTGCAGTACAGAATAATTGATGTCAAAAATGTATGACCTCCCTTGGCCTGTACTGAAGCAAGGTAACATCCCATGGACTGAGCCAATGTCCCCAATGCTATTTGTGGGAATACCTGTCACCCCTGTTGAAGCAAAAGGAACTGGCTGTGGGTGGTTTACCTGCAGGCAATGACCCAGGACATCCCACAGGTGCTCGATCAGTGAATTTGCTAGCCAGTCCATCGTGTTGCAGGAACCTGAGCCCTGTGTGGACTGGCATTGTCAGTCTGCAGAATGGTGCCTGCTCCCATTGCCTGCAGCACTAGCAGTAAGTTGTGCTGAAAAATGCCATCCATGTAGACCAGCCCAGTGAGGTAGCCTTGCACATGGTGCAGGGGTGTTCGGCAGGCCATGCCCATTCCTCCCCAGACCAGGAAGGACCCCCACCAAATGGTTCACACTCCATCACAGTGGCGTCATGATACGCTCACTCTGTCACCTCTATACAGGGATCTGGCCATCAGTGATCTGGCAAAGTGGGACTCATTGCTGAAGAGAACTCTGGCCCAACTGGTGTGTCCAAACCAGATGACATCAGGCCTTTGTCAGCTAAGCAGCATGAACTGGCATCAGGACATGTACTGTGAGACATCTTGAACGCAGGGTAGCCTCGCGCAGCCTGTTCCTAATTGTTGGGTCACTGGTACATCAGAGAACAGTGCTGGCATGTGGGCTACTTATGCATGCATAAAGTTAATTTGTAACAGAGTTATCATCTTGATTGCAAACTTTAACCTGCATCCATAAATACCCACCAGTCCCTTAACAGCGGCTGAATTGTGTTCACATTGCACATGGTTTGCTCATGCATTGCAATTTTTCACCTGTTCAGTTTTCCTTTGTCATCTGCACCTATTTGGCACACATTGTCTGGTGTCTTGGGTGCACATTTTTGGCTGCCTGCTCTGGTTTGTATGAACATGCTAGCACTGATTTTCATTCACACTGACGTTCACTATTGCAGCATGAAAGAAGATGCATCCAAATGTTCCGTGTGAGGTCAGATGTTGTGTTCTTGCAAATTAGACACTTCCATGACCTGCCAAAGTGCAGTTGGTTTTTCAATTCTTTTTAGCAGTACATGTACATATTCAGCAGTACATGTATATATTCAGCAGTACATGTACATATTCAGCAGTACATATACATATTTAGCAGTGCATGTATATATTCAGCAGTATATGTATATATTCAACAGTACATGTATGTATTCAACAGTACATGTATATATTCAGCAATACATGTATATATTCAGAATTCGGTGCCAGCCAATATTATATTAAACATTGGCTATATGCCAATTTTTCATAAAAAAATTAGAACATTTGAGTTTGGATATGCAGTGTGTCTATTTAAAAAATTGTACAATAATCTGATGGTTCCCTTTCTATATTGTGTTTTTTTTAAAGTTCTTTGAAGACCTGTGTTGCAAAGTGTTGTCAGATACTTGGAAAATTGTGGGTGAAAATAAATGTTCAGTCTGTATCTTGTAGACATTATGTTGATTTGTTGTTTCTAGCCTTCATTATCTCTCACATTGTAAGATAAAAGCAAGGAAATAATAGTGTGTGGGCATGTGCCTCTATGCATGTATGTGCATGTATATATTGTATACATAACTATGTGGATGTAGATCTGTGAAGGTCATGATATGAAGGCGTGCATGAGTTTGTTAGACTGCATTCATAGTGGTACTGTCTGTTGCCTGTGAAGACTGCAATGCCAACTGTGAAACAAAATGACACAAAAGTTTGTTTTGGTAGATATGTTCAGTTAAAACTTGTTTATGATTTAGGACTGATACATTAGCTGCATGTTGTAACATTGCAGAACCAAAGATTATTCAAACAAATATGAGTTCTCTCTCCTTTTGTCTTTCAGTCACACAGACTCACACTGTGTGTGTGTGTGGGGGGGGGGTTGGGGAAGGGGAGTGGGGTGTGTGTGACAGAGAGACTGTCTCACACACACACACATCCACCTTTGCACATGAGTGCATGCACGCACACACAGATGGTAATAAATCTTTCATTCTGGAAGTAGTGAGATGTATAAAGACTTCATTTATATGCCGGCAGTGCTAGAACTATCTGTGTGTTCTTGTGACCAGCATGTTCCTGCATGTCAAAGTATACATTTCACCTCAGACGTCTGTAACGGCTGCTAACCCTGTCACAACTGATGTTGCTGTTTGAGATGCACTTAAACAACAGTCTTGCCATCTCTGTCTCCACATACCACACACTACTGTTTATCTTCAAGCATTAGTTATATCAACTTTCATTATCTGTTTTGGTAAACTTGAAATTCTTGTATGTATTTTTTAGCAGTCACAAATATGATAGATCCCAGCCTTATTGTGTCTGACTCGATAGATATGGGTTGAAAGTTGTTTTTGTTAGAGCTGTTGAGAGGTTAATTTTACTGTCTGTTCAGGCATTCACAAAAGTCAGTAGTCTGTTACACTAGATAAAGAAAATCTTTTGGTGGTCGCAGTGTGTGCATGTGCACATGCAGATGGGAGGTACAGTGAACACCTCTATTTTCTATTGCCTCATGCTGTTGCATTGCTTGATGAGAGATTGGAATTGCAGGTGGTCAAACTGGAGAAGGCCAGCAAGGTGGCACAGATGAAGATGGAAGAGGTGGAGTGTAAATTTTCCAAAACACATTGCACAGTGTATCACCTTCGTGATCTCCCTAACACACATGCATGCTGGATACACATGACCCTTACAAGATTTAATTTGTGCATGTGCGCAACTTTTCTGTTGAGGATGAGGGAAATCTATCTGAAGATTGATTCTGTGCATTCTATTGAGCATTGAAAATGTGTGTGTGTGTGTGTGGTGGTGGTGGAGGGGGGCTTTATCGGTTGTTTCTTGGTGTATGGCGCATGTCTTAGAGAAAGGTTTTAAGGTTTTGTGTGTTCCTGTGAGTGCTAAGAACTTCTGTTGTTAGTGGATGGACAGGTCACCTGCTGGCCAGGTACGAGATGTTCATGTGCCTTTTGCTCCCCACCCTCACCTGGTATACTTTTTTCTAAAGTTTGGAGGTTCCACCTTCATTCACATTTGTTTTGATTGGTCCCCTTTTTTTATCTAGTTGGTTAAGCCAATGTCCATTACTAGAATGCCCAAATAAATTTCAAACTGTGCTGTTAAGGGGCATGATATTTTGTTTGCATGTAATAATTTTCTACAGTTTACAATGTATTTTAGTAACATTTTCTTGATTTTTGTACAAGAAAATGTTTTTACAAGGTGTTTCAACGTGCATGATATGTTAGTCCATGGACTTATAGAAGAAAATTATTCTGGGTCTTAGTTAAAGTCCTGCATGTTCATTTTCATTTACATTTCATACTGATAATCTCAAACATTGGGTTATAATTTTGCTATTGTATATGATGGCCCAAACAGTTTGCATTATTTCATTTGTTGTCTTATGATTAACAGATGCGTGGGGCTGTGAAATATTTAATGGCTTACGTCAGTCAACTGTCACACTATTTGCAATGTCATTTATTCTTTTCCTGGTGTGGTGAACCAGTTGCTAGTCCACTGTTGATCCCATCTCAGTGATGTGTTGTGGTCTGATCATACACTTATACATGCTGTATGCATTTTTACTCATTTGCATTATTGCATATCTTTTGTATTTTCTCACATAAATTTTGTGTTGATATAATTAAAGAAAAAGGTTGTAAATATAGCTTTAACGAAGTAGTTACATGCATTCTGTTAAATAAAGTGAAGAGTACTGTAAGCATTAGAGACATGTTCACTGTGACTAACAGCGTAGAATTCTGTTTAAAAAAATTGGGTGCGGGGGATGAACATAGATATCCTCGAAACATTGAATTTTTACCTTGCATCTTTTTGTAGGCAAAACGAGTGACGAATGACGCGGTAAGGCAGAAGGAGGCTCTCGAAACTCGGCTAGCAGAGAACACTCAGAAGTAAGCAGTCTTTGCGTAAAGTTTTGTATGAATTTTTTTTTTAAGATTATGATTGGAGTGCTTTTACCCATACGTCATGCATGAGGAAGATCAAGAAAATACCATCCAGCTTCCTAGAACTTGCATAAGCTGTGTGTGTGATTTTCCAAAAGTTTCAGAGTATTGTTGAGATGTGTACATATTTTCATGCTGGTTTTGCCAGCTGAATGTTTCACAGCTGTAGAGGCTGTTTTGATGCCTTTGTGCTTGTGTGTTGTGACAGGAATGAGCAGCTGCAGAAGGAGGTGTCGAATCTGAGAGTGCACCTAAAAGCAGCAAAGAAGAAGCTGAAGGTAGGTCCCCTCTGGAGGCATGCTTTTGCTTGCCAGTCAGCATGTCATCAAGACACATGCATCTTTCTTCATCCCACGGACAATGCAGATTAATTCAATAACATTTTCCAAAGGCAGTGTCGTCTGGGTAACATGAGTCAAGATTGCATGAGAAGTCAGTTAACATGGCTCAATCCATTACAAGTTCCCGACTGGCATGACATGCGGACTGCACTGTGTATTCATTTTTGATGGTTTCTCATAACTGCAGAATTGTCATGTTTGTGTCGGGATTGTTGTCTTGGTTGAAAATATAGTTATGTTTGTGCCCGTGGATCTTGCTGCAAGTACATGTAGCCTGCAGACATGGGTGTCATGTAGCCGGTAAATTGAACTTGTTAATAAAGGAGGGTGATTTGTTAATGCTGAATGTGATATATGCATGCTATGAACATTCCATTGTAACGTGTCTCCATATATTGTGCCAACTTTTTGCCTCAGAGCCACATATAAAGCTGTTTGACAAAACAGTCAAGTCCAAAGCCTGCTTTATGTTGGATCTGAGTGGGTGGGATTGGTCACTCTGCATTCTCTGTTTTCTGTCAGGGAGAAAGCCTTGGTCATAAAAATACGTCTAGAATTATTTTTTAAAGGCATAGATCATAGTCCCATTTTTTGAGGGGGTGGTGGTTACTCTGCCATGGGTGAGAATGTGTACCAATTGTCACACAAATGGCCAAACTTAAGATCAGTGAATGAATTTGCTAGCAAGGTCATCAAGTGCAAGATGATGGAAAGATGTACAATTCAGTGTAAGTTCAGTGCTGGAACAGAAATACATTGAATTTCTTGGTGGTGTGACAGGAAGGAGGCGTCACAGCCCCTCCTTTGGGTGGGAGTGAATACTTAGAGTTTCGGCAGGCAGTTCCCACAGAGAATGGTAAAGTGTCCACCCCACGCGGTGGTGCTGTTGACAACAACATCGACAGTCACCACCACTTCCACCACATCTACAAGAAGGTGAAAGTAGTGGAAGTAGTGGGGCACAAATTGTTTGCTTGAGATGAGCGCTTGCTACAGGCTTGTTGCGAGGCATATTCTCTGGCGTGGCTACAAAAGTGACTGTGTGGCATGATCAATTTTTACTACATCAGCGTGTTTGCTATGTGCAGTGTATGCTTCAGTTTTTGTGGAGCTGTATGTACACCATCACTTTATGCCATAATGAATGGTGCTTATCGCATATCATTACTGTTTGCATGGCTAAACTTTATACATGTATGACTTAGTTGACACTTATCTGTAGGCCCAAGATTTGCCTCTGTGGCTCTTGTTTAGTAGGACAACAGTGTGCTAAGGATTGGCCTACATCTATCACCTTTTGAAGAGTCCAGTCTGCATGGTGTATGCTGTCAACTTCTTGCTAAGCTAGTCTTTTCAGTGTATTTTGAAAAACCTTGTAATTTCTTTTTTGCGCCAACTTTGACCTTTCTGGAGTGCTGTGCACATAGTAAGCCCATGCTTTTAGTACTTGTATTAGCATCACATTTTTTTCATTTTTAATTGTTCTTTCAAAGTAGACCTTTTTTTAGTAGTTGCTGTTGTATTATTTACTGTCAAATCATATAGCATTTCAGTGTCACGTTTTATTAAGCAAAAAATTATGTATATATCCACCTTCAGTCTGTGCATACGTGAAAGAAATCACCACCAAATAGATTAAAGTTTTGATGCTATTTTAAGTGTGTACTTTTCAGTGACATTGTAGTTATCAGCAGTAACAAAAGCCTTACATTATGTCCATCCTAGAAGAGCTTCATTTGGGTTGTCAATTTTTTTGGTCGTTTGCTTACTTCTCATTAGTGCCAGAAGCTGCATTGTTTCTCACTGGTAGAGCATAGGATGGACATTGCTTTGACAACAAAACAGTACATGTACAGATTTTCAAAAATATTTCCAGTACATTTAAAAATTCTAACCGCAGTAAGGTGCCACTGGCTTCACTGACAACAATTAACAGTGAAATCTCCTTTATACTTTATTGTCTGTATTAAACATAAATGCCATGTGCATTAAGACAACCCCTCAAGAATCTATCCTTAAATTTTGAAGCAGTTATTTTCTGTGAGGGCTGTTGAATTATATTTGGACTACTACATCAAAACCATTAAGTCTTTTGGGCATCATGGTAATTTGTCAACATGTCATAACTGTGAAGCACATCTAATCAAGTGGCATTGAAATTTATGTCAAAAGGATTAATTGTGGCTCCCACCCTTTACTTTGTTTACTTGTTTCACTCTTGTCACTGGTGGGGATGGGACTGGGGGTGGGAGCAATCACATGACTGAAGAAAGATTGAGATTTTAGGTAAATATTCTAAATGCCAGTTGAGACAATTCCTGGTGATATCTCCACAGGAAGGAGGGTTTGGTGACATGGAGAGTTTGCAGCAGGAGCTTGAGGCCAAGTATCGCCGAGAGCTCAACCGTAAGCTAGAGGAGGTCAACATCTACTTGGAAAATCAAGCCCGGGCCAGTGACCGCCTCAACAACTCGCGCTCTGAAAATGAAGCCAGACTTCTGACTGACAAACGACGGCTGGAGGTGGGTCACAGTGCAGATCTGTTGCAAGCAGGCACCCAGTTCTCACTCTTTCTAGGAACAAAGATTTTACAGGACATAAATTACAATCCATCACAATGAAACAACCATGCCAAGCTGGTGATGTATTCATTTAGTTATTTATTGTCTTGGTAGTACAAGATATAAAAAGAAGGGTATTTTTCAGCAACATTAAATCCTGAGTAACATTATCAGACCAAACATTGAGTAATAGCATCAGACCAAACATTGAGTAATATTATCAGACCAAACATTGAACAATAGCATCAGACCAAACATCTTGTAATATTATCAGGCCAAACATTGAGTTACATCAGATGTAACCCTGAGTAATATTATCAGACCAAACGTTGAGCAATATTATCAGACCAAACCTTGAGTAATATTATCAGACCAAACCTTGAGTTACATCAGATGTAACCCTGAGTAATATTATCAGACCAAACGTTGAGCAATATTATCAGACCAAACCTTGAGTAATATTATGAGACCAAACATTGAGTTACATCATATGTAACCCTGAGTAATATTATCAGACCAAACCTTGAGTTACATCAGATGTAACCCTGAGTAATATTATCAGACCATACGTCGAGTAATACATGTATAACCACAATGCGACAGGAGGAAAATGCTAACTTGCGCCTGCAGTACGAGCAGGCAGTGGCACAGCGAGAAAGCCGTGAAACTGAGGCACGACGTTACAAGCAGTTGTATGAAAGTGAGCTCCGTTGGCGGAGCAGATTGGGTGACCAGCTGTTCTTGTCGTCAGAAAAATCCTTGCAGCATGGGATAAGGTTAGGGTGAGTAAAGTGAACAAGCACCACTTCCTCCTACACCTCTGCTTGCATCTGTCCTGCTACGTCATCCACTTTTGTGTTCACTTTTTTGTTTGTCAACCCTTTTCCCCTTTGTTCGTCATACTCCCATTCCCCCATACAACCAAGCAAGGGAAAAAAGGAACAAGTGACTGCTGGTTGGAGATAAACCTAAATTAACAAAATCAGAACTCAGCCAAACGAAATTAAACGATAGACAACACAGAACACCGACAGTTTCAGAGCATTACTCCTTCATCAGGACAGCGCAAACACAAACAGATAGAGACAAAGATAAAGGCAGAAACAGATGAAGGCCAAGAAAAAAACCAGGCGCTTAGCTGGGTGAAGCGGAGAGAAGCGGAAAGTCCGGCGTGGGGTAAAACTGCTGGGACAGGGGAGGCTCATATTAGAAAGTGGCTAGCAATGGAAGACATGCATACAGCCAGTCAGATTATGTCCAGACTCTGTGGTCATGACCAGTCGCATGTTAGGTAACAGGGGAGGAGAGGGCAGCGAAAACTTGCGTGGAACTCTCTCTCTCTCTGTCCTTCTGCCCCCATCTCTCTTTAATCAGCGGTGGGGGTGGGGGCTGCCTATGTATGTAGATGTGTGCATGAGAGGAAGAGAAGGAGGAGAGAGAGTTATCTCTTTCTAGTCTCCCAGCATCTTTGAAGAAAACAGTGCGAGTGACGTGATGGGCCACCTGCATGTGTTGGGAGTAAGATGTTGGGGACCAGCCTACGGAGATGGTATAAAGGTCAACAGTGATATGTAGATGGAATCTGACTTCTTGTTAACAACATTTTTTTTTATCAGCAGTTGAAACTTTGTGGCTTTGATGTGCTGCAATCTGTTCATTGTGTCAGATTTTATGAAGGTCGGGGTTGAAATGGAAGGAACAAACCTTTGCTCAGAACCAAGTTTTGATTATAGCCTATTGTAGGAGATAAGAAACTATATAAGAACCTAGTGCTATGCAGTAGTAATCTGACAGTCAAGCTTTTGATCAGCACTATGTAAATTACCTGGGACATGTATTCTAATTTTGGTTGGCAGATCCACTGAGCGGTTGAAGCCCAGGCTTCACAACAGCATCGGGAACCTGAGTATGTCTGCTTGGACTGACGGGTATGCTGATGCCAGTCGCATTGGTGGTGACCGCAGCGAAGCTTTGAGCAATAAAATTCGGGCAGAGTTGGACCGCAGCATTGCTAAGCACCTGGAGGCTGGTAAGGAACATAATTTTAATTGACACACATGCATCTCCAGTAATTGCTTTTGGTACATTGTTAAGATCTGAAATGGCACATTTGACAGTCACGCTGGCTGCCACCTTACAGCTGGTAAGAAATATCGTTTTGAGACGTGTGCCTTCACTTAAACTGATAGCTTTCCTTAGATTAAATAATTTCTGTAGTGATTGTTTGTTTACTATGAGAATCAGATTGTAAGGCTTAATTTTTTGGTACATTCATAATACTTTAACTCTTAAGAAACTGAAACTGCACATGCCATATATCCATGGATATATGGATGTGTGTGAGGGTATAAATAATGCGAACATAAGACATATAGCCGATGTTAATTTGGAAGCTCAGAGCATCTCAATATTTTTTTAAAAAAAGACAAGCAATTCTTATGGCATAAAATTGTGTCAGCCGATAGTTCACAAAAGTTATTTTTGCTGCGTCTAGCTCCTCACAAGGATATTGTACCAGTCGTCCATGACTCGGAGATGCTTCTCAGCAGCTCCCTTGCTCAGTCCAGTCGTGATTACATTGAAGTCCTAAAGCGGAAATATTGCATCTGATGCAACATCTTCAATCAGAAGCCAGCCACAAGGTCAGCCTGCTTGCCTAAAAGTTTGCCACAGGTTTGCCGGTCTGTGTCTGTTGACAGAGGGATGGTCCGGTTTTTGTTGGCCAGTGCAAGCTGATCTGCACGTCACTGTCAGAAGTTGCCCGTCTGCCTCCATGTGAGACATGCTCTGCTTTTCTCAGCTGATCCTCCATGAGTTGGCATTTTTTTAAAGACTGTGGATCTTGATGTTTTGCAGCTTTATTAAATTATGTGTACCTAGCTGTAACTTGCTTTTTTTTCTTGAATGAATAACTCAAGAGAGTGTTTTTGTTACTAATCCATACCGTCCAATGGTCTGTGGGTGATAAAAGTCTAGTGATGAAGTTTGTGAGACTGAGGTGAGAAGAATTCGTATAAAGATGGACCCTTGTGATCTGTTTGACATGATGTACTTTTCTGAACTTTATTTTTGCTATTTAGACTTTAGACCTTCATTCAGAAAGAAATGACTGGCTTGGAAGGATGTATGTTGCAATTATTATTATGGGAAATCCAGATCATAGTAAAAACAGCAAATACACTAGTGATCATGGTTCAAGTAAAACCTTAATGACCAGTTTTGGGCATTCAAGACTTTGCCCATACCCTTTGCAATATGTTCACATGATATTGGTTCTCCACCCTTGCCAGAACCTTTGCCTTTGCTGGTGATGATAAGCGTGAGTGCGGCGAGTATTGTGGGAAATGGAGCAATGGGCAGTTTTTCTGTCCATTTTTGTTTTTTTGCTAGCTTTAATGATGAGGAGCAGTGTGCAGTGAGGTCTGTCTGTTGGTGTTATTAGCTGAAGCAGTGCTGCGTAGCCAGCTGTTTCTTGGAGAATTATGCAGCACAATGGGGGTTGGTGTCACAGTTTTCCTGTTTCCGGAACACAGAAGGCAGAAGCAGTGGTATTAAACAGAGCAGAATTAGCAGTTAAAAAATATTGGTCTTATTAGCTTCTCAGTTCTATCACAGATAATCGATTTACAGATGGTGCATTGGGCACCGCGCACTAAAATGTAGGTCACAACTGAAGCCAAAAGCGTGCAGTGCCTCTAGCGGTCAGCATATAGATCATGATCAGAACAACACTTTTGCCACCTGAGTGGACCATCTGTGTATCAACTATTTGTGGTATATTACCTGAAATTAACCCTCACAGCACAATGGGTCACGATCATGGTTTTCTCTGTCGAGCAGAGTATGTCGGCAGCTGTATCTGATTATTAAGCATGATTTCTGCATGGGTATTTCATTATATCCAGCAGTGTAAAGGTTATAATCTATTCAGTTGTGGGGAAGTGACATTTGTGTACAACTGTGTTTACCCTGTATTTATTTTTTAAGATCTGATCTGTCAGGCTTCCCTGTTGTCTTTTTCATTGAATACTTTTGTGTGTATGTGTGCATCCAAGCATGCTTGAGAAAGATGGGGGAGAAAGAGAAAAGACAGAGGGAGGGAGAGAGAAGAGGGTTGAGGGAGAGAGCGTGTTTGCAGGGATGTGCACATGTGGATGTGTACTTGCATGTTGGGCCCAAAACTGTTTTCCCTTTTCTTCTATTGTAAATTGCAAGACTTCACTATAATACTGAATTCAAGTTAATGCCCAGACAATATTGCTGCACATTTTTTAAAGCTTTGCCAGTTATACGTTAACTGTTATGACAAAGCAGGTTGTCAGTGTCAGACCTTGACTATGAGCAATGCAAGAGTAAGCATAAATATTTTAATTATCTGAGAGAAGCTTTAGATGAAAACTTCTCTTGGAAATGCTTTTAATGGTTTCTATTTTGTACTGTGCAATTATATAATTTTGGTTTTGATGTGGGTGCTACCTGGCAGTATATTTAATGCATAATACATGCATCCAAGAATGCATTTTTCTCCTTAATCAGCAGCTGCTGTTCTCCAAAATGAACATGGAATTACACCTATGGACTGCCTACACAAGTTGGAGGCTAGGGATTTAATCAAGGACAAAGAGAAGAAATTTCACTTGTTAGAGTTATGCAAGCTTTCTCCTGAACTCACTCTTCACAGCCAAAGGCCAAAAAACTTCCTTGCATTTACCACCTTGATTTTTTGTGCACGTTCGACGTTTTTAATAAAAGGCACTTTTTGTCTTTTTATGCAGACCTTGAACCAAAAGTTGTTGATGAGTATGCTAGGCTGTGGGGTGAATGCATGGGAGGAATATTTGTGAAGAGTACTTGCTCAAGTTGGTGAATACTTATTATTTCTTTTTGGGAGGGGGCGAAGGGGAGGACGTCCATCAGTTTCACATCTGATTTGTATGGACTCAAGTCTGATATGTACAATTATGTGGGTAGTCCATGTTCTTGTTAACAGATGCTTTCTATATGGTTTGTGTAATCTAAATTTCTTGTGTACCAACTTGCCTTCTCCATGTTCATTGTAAATTGTGGCAACTGTCACAAACTACTGAGTTTGCCATCGTCACCCATTCACTGATTGCTTCCAATAAGCATGTCTTTTTTGCAGATTATTGACATGATATTGGGTTTGATTTTAACCTATCAATATTGCATTTAAGATGATGTTGTCACTGAAAATTCTTCACACCAGATCTTACCCTTCTTATAAGTGTAAGTAAAATCTATATGCTCTTAGAGAATGCTTTTCTGAAAGGAATGGTATCAGCATAGAGAATGGTTTTCTGAAAGGAACGGTATCAGCATCCCCTTGCAGCTTTTTGATGGAGATTTTTTTTTTAAATTCTGCAAATACCTGGACTGAGAGCATCCCACCAGCCACGACAACACTCAGAAAACTAATCTTTTTTGTTGTTAAATCATAATCCCTCTAACACAAGAACAGTGTAATCTTGTATTGGAAACACAATAACAAAAGTACACTGTTTTTTTTGTGTTAAATCATTATCCCTCTAACACAAGTACAATGTAGTCTTGTATTGGCAACACAATAACGAAAGTACACTGTGGAGTTTTTTTTTTGGAAATCTTTGGTTTTATTTTAAAAGATAAGGATTGCTGATACATGCAGTACATGCCATCATGTGTGATCTCTAAATAATAGCCTAGTTTACAGAATGCAGAAAAAGGTGTGTTAGTAAAACTGGGTCCCTTATGGCAATGATGGTGTACGACATCCTTAGTACACAAGGCGGGCAGTCATCACACACAGTGTCGGGATCCAGCAAAACTATTTTGCACACACTTGTATCTTGTCAAAACAAGTGTCAGGAATGGAATCTGATGCAGAAGAGATGACTTTTTAAAGGACTGACCAGAGGGAGAGAGAGAAAATGAAAACTTGTTATTCTGCTTGCTGTGTTATATAAGCTATTTTTGTATTTGTAAATCCTTACATGTTGCATCACTTATGTCCTCGACAAGCATTACTGTGACACTGTATCAAACTATAATCATCATACCTTTCCTTGGCCAATCTTCCACAGGTCATAACTGTGTTAGATTGTTCCTGTGATGAGTTATGACTCTTCTAAAAACTTTTCTAGGTGCATAGCTGCAAAACAGTTATATTCCAGTTCGTTGTCCTAGGGACTTCTGGGACAAAAGTAGTCTTTGTTCTGAATTTTGGGCACATGCAAATTAATCAGAAGTGTTCAAGCATTGTGGTGCTGGGGTTGGGGAGGGATTTGTTGTGATCTGCTTGGGTGGTATAATGGAACAGGGTCCTTGACCTGAAAAGTCCTCACATTTAATACTCAGCTACGAAATTCAGCTGTAAATCATATCTCAGCACTTGCAAGCGCATGAAGTCTTCCTAGAAAATTCAGGTTTCTTTTGGCAGGTGCACAAAGTCAAAACTGGGTGCACCAACATAGACTTGGGAGCTTTCTGTGCTGTTGTTCTGGTTTGACATTTAATATTAATACACCATTTTTGTGTACCTAGACTTCCATAGGTGCCAGATGCACATTTAAATGAATTTATTTTTTGTCCCGCCATGCAGTCTTACCATTTGTTGTGCACGTTATGTTCACTTCTAGATGGTTTGTTGAGGCTAGCTGGTATAGGTTCAGCCCCCACCCCACACACCCGACTATATTCTTATTTTAAAAGTGATGTCTGCGTCACACCATTCTTCATTGTGAATGTGGAGACAGGGTGTGTTATAGCTTCAACAGTACATAGATGCATGTAGAAGACCCAGTTATGAATATTTTGATGTATAAATGTATGCCCTACTTCTGTGCTGTTTAGTTGATTTGGTGACCACTCTTTATTCCCCCATCCTAGCAGAGATCCCAGTATTTTCTCCCCTTTGATGCTGGCTGGATAGATGAGGCAAGTCCCACCACCAATCCGATTCTGAGTATCTGAATCAGTCCCTACACTTACGCCCCCCCTGCTTAAGTACCGTGCGCTTGCGCTCCCAGAGTTCACGGGGGCCACCTTATTCTAGTTTAAACCAGTTCTGGCCAGCCTAGGTTGGGGTGGAGCTATTAGCCTGGCTATGACGTACCATCCACCTACCAGGTGTGAAGAGAGGGAAGGGGGAACAGGCTTACCTAGGAGTGACAGGTGACAACCTAGGAGTGGCATGTGACAGAGTTAGGTAAATTTAGTTCTTCATCCTCCACCCACCCACCCACCCACCAATAACAAATTCACAGAAGTTCATAATTCAAAATGGTTTTCACAGGAACAACAACCAGCTGCAAATCTCCAAAAACTACTTGCACCAATGTGTTTAGTTGTTTGTACACTTCAACATAGGGATTGAAAACTCCGAGACAGAAACTACTTCATGAAGCAGCGTCAAGTTTAACCGCTCACTGGAACGTAACGTTTCTATGGGATTTACTTGAATAAACCCACCGAGGTTAAATGGTTCCTTAAATATACATGTAGTATAGGTTCTTACTGCTCTTTATCATTCAAAGTTTTTAAGGGAAATTTTCCCTTAAAGTGTGTGTGTGGGGCGGGGGGGGGGGAGGCTGTCACAGTATGCTTATTGCCAGTTTTTTATGCAGATTTTTTTTATAGCTCTTTTTGCTTGAAGCAAAACTTTCAGAGGACATGTGGCTTTATTGATATAGTTACCACAATGTGCATCTATGATCTTACAAAAAGGACAGTTGCCAAAGAGTTTTTTATTATTAAAGTCAGTGACAACGAACCTTGAGCACTACTCTCTCAGGAAAATGCATATGGGAAATGTACTGATGGACTGCTTGTGAATCAAATGAAGCACGCATGTAGCTTTTTCAACACTTTCCATGTGTGTTCAGACAGCTATTCGTCAGCTGCAACTGTGGTCACACACTGCGCAGATCTTACTTCAAAGTGTCTTGATTTTTCTATTTTAAACTTGGTAATACATGTACAGTGTATAACAATTATATCTAGCTTTCCCTCTAAGAACAAAGCCAGTGTTCCACAATATGCTTATTATGATATATAGACAAGTGTTACAGTAGCAGTTTTTTATGTGTATGGGAGTTGCCATAAAGCACTGTTATTGTGAAAGCTGTCAAAATATAACTGCATCTTGTATGCATGCCTATTGTGTACCAATCTATTTACATATTACATGAAAGGTATGGTGTTTGTTACTTTCTTCAGTGCTTGGTATGTGTGTAGGGCATGAGACAAATGTGAAACCTTGAATGTTTTCTTGGCCTTACTTGCAAAGAGGGCATTAGAACTTACAAAAAATATTAGTGACACAAACTTCAGACAAAAGTTTAGGCCCCTTTATTTCATCCCAAGTAGATATTTATGAACATGCTGCTTATTCAATGGACAGAATACAAGTACAACTGTTTTCCATTCATTAATAATTGTAAAAAAGCAACGTTTCAAAGTAGTTTTGGTTTGCAAAGCTGCTAGGCTGTGAAGACGATTAATAACTCGGTCTTCTCCACCGCCAATCCTCCAGCATCTGCCCCCTGCCCCCACCAAAGGTTTTAATAAACCCAGGGTATAAATGTTCCCTCACCTATAGACACCTGCAACTAGCCTGTGCCTGCACTTTTCCCCCCTTAATTTTAAGACCTTGCACAACAGAAGCCTTACCTAATGTCAATTGACAAAGAAACTAACTATAACAAAACATCAACAACAAACATCTTCACACCAACATATATCTATTGTATCTGAATCTGCTTATTGCCACTTGCAAGATACATATGTATTGTGCAATAACAAGAAGCCTGCAAGCAGTATGTTCTTGGTGATGCATGTACCACAAAAGTCTAGCTTGTTACATTTACATAAACAACTTCAGAATTTTTGGTCTAAAGGGAAAAAAAAAAAACTAGCAAGTCGCTGCATACTTCCTCCCCAATTTTTTTTTACAGGGTCCAGCAGAGGACTTGTGAACAGTATATGATAAGGTTAAAAATGTAAGGTCTAATTTGCTTAATACTGAATAAAGTGAAAACAAAATACATTTTTTAATGATTTTAACAGTGAACCACCAGTGCTTTGATAAGTGTGGCCAAGTAAGATAAAGCCTAGCTATTCATCGGAAACGGCCATGATACTTTTCCAATGGTGCCACCAATGCTAAGTTTTTCTCAGTTCAGATATAAGTTGCAGCAAGAACTACTAAAATAACATAGCAATTAACAAGCTGAATGTCAGCTAAAATTTATGTTTTTCAAATGTGTACATCTGCATGAAATCGAATGCACATTGCAGGGCTTCACATTAACAGGGGACTGGTCACCATGGCAATTTATCTCTGAGACAAGTACAATGTCTGACAACTTTCTAAGTTTCAAGTGTATTGCCAGCTAGATGAATGCAATTAAAATGCAGATGAACACAACTTATGATGCCCAATAATTTGAGATAAAAGCATATGTAGACATGAGAAGTATCAGGATATTTCCTGATTTGGAGCTTCCATGGAAATTCTTGACAGCATGCAAATCCAATGAGCAGACTTCTGAGTATATATGTAAGGTGAACCCTAGAACGTGACCTTTCTAGAAGAAAATGAAGTGTCAAAATGGAATGCATCTTGTTGGCTATTGAAAATGTAAAGCATTTTCACTACTTTCCAAGGTAAAATGTATACACAACCACTCAACATTCTATGGCACATTGGTACTTATGTACCCAATTGTTTAAAGGGGAAAAAAATGACCTGAGCATCAAAACATCACATGAAATACTGAACGCAACATGACTCAATATTGTCTATTCTATCAGCTCTGCGTTGTGCTCAATAATATTAAATATACATATACACAAATTCTACTCTCCAAATACATGTACATAGACTGTCTATTGACACGTGAACGGTGGGTCAGTGAAAGAGCAAGGTACTTAAGAATTTGAAAAGTAACAATATTAAAGAAAACACTTAGAAAATGACTTCCATTAAGCCATAAAAGAAAACAATTGCTTTGGCTGAATACAGAAAAACATGCAAACCCTGGTGAAAATCAGATAAAATGGACCTCAAGGACTTTTTCAAAGTATCCAATATTTTAAGAGTATGCACTTTAAAGCATGGAAGAACAGACGAGTACCTATGCAGCATTGAACTGAGTATGTCTCAATGACTGTATCTTCTGTGCATATAAAAAATACAAATTTCAAAGGCTGAACAAAACTTCAAGGTGTTAAATGCATGATGCATGGAAAAGATAAAAATGCGCACGCAGCGCAGCCCCATGAACTGTTTGAAATCACAAGGTTTTGTCCACTTCTGGCTAACTCAAATGGATGAAATATTTGTGCAAGTAACATGAGGCAGCTTCACAGGCCACACAACATGACTTGAATAACTTCATACAAAACTGAATAAGGACATATACTCACAGGCTTGCCCTTTAAAATGTTTCCAAAAAAATCAGCAAGTATTGTTACCAACAGCTATGGCAGGTAGCCAAGGTAAGCTTATCATAACTTTGAGCTCCAAGCCTTTGAAGCCAGTTATCACAAGATGCTATCAAAATCCCAACACCAAGAGTTGGCATTAAAACTATACATTTTATCAGTCACACAAATTCTTGACCACCTGCATACACCTAAAAGTCTTGAACAATTACAAGGACCTAATCGCAGAACAGACAAGCTGCCTCTGATGGCTTCTTAATCAAAACATAAGAGAAATATGCCAACAGTCATATCACCTGAGGCAGCTGTATAGAAAGATATTTTACCAGACATATTAATTCCTGGCACAATGAACAGACAAAACATGACCATTCCTCCGACGTGGCACCCCTCAGCATGAAATGTAAACACTTAAGAATTCTTTTTGGTATCAGGCTGCGTCACCCCTAGCAGCAGACTTGAAAACAGGTGTCGTATCTGGAGGAAATATTTTGGCTGCAGACAAGACTTCAACGCATGACCCACAATTCTCACTGTCTTGGTGACAAGCACTAAGCATCTGGGAGAAAAACGTGTCTTACTAAGATGTCTGCAAACTCCTGGCAGGGAAGAGGTAGCTGGGGCAACCAGAGTTTTTGCTACCTACCACCTGCTGAAGCTATTTAATTGTGACTATCCATATGGGTGCAGCCAGCATGCTGGAACGTACACTTGAGTCCAAGCTATAAATTCTGTCGGGCAAGATTTTAAGATGGATTTCTGTCCCCAGATGGAAGAGCTGCACCCACATGTTTAGACAATTTATCGGTGATGATGCTGCCACATTTCTCTCACTAATTTCAACAGTTTGCTGACAACCTGCAGCAACTGAATTGATCTGTTGCTGCTGTAGATGAATAACTCTATTATGCTGTGATCCCTCAGAGCCTTTCTTAAAGGGATGAATGTGCAACTCACACTCCCTACCAACCTGCCCAATGATTTACATGTATATACATTTCAAAGACACACACTGTCCTTTTATGAAAGGTTATAAGCCATATCTGCAGTTCAGGTATGTTAACCATATCCTGCATAACACATCAACATTACCAGCACCCTTTGCGAAATTATCAAGTAACTATTTTTGGTATTCTAAGACAATTCTTGTGATCGTTTCTATGATATCACCCACACAACATTGGCAATGCCTAAAAATCAAAAAGTTGGTCTTTTACGCCAAGTCAGTATGGCAAAAAAATAACAGATGGCAAAAAGCCACACCTGTACATGTAAACATGTGCCACATTCAAAAGAAAGATATGCCAAAGACGGGAACCGAACCAAAGAACCACTATTCCCATCATCTGGGCAACAAGCACAGTGTTGGCCCACCCGTTAAAAATAAATAACATCCAAAAATATCTTCCATGGCACCATGAGGCTTCAACAACAGGGGTAGATGTTTTGTGCAATTGTGACTCCTTAGCACGAATAAAAAAAAGCGTTTTGGCATAATTTGTTGTTTCCGAGAGGAGGGGCTTCCACCTCTTAGTGATTTTTGATTTCTCATGATGGGGACCTTTTGATGGAGTCCCAACAATGTTAAGCTCCAAGATATAATCCCCATCACTGCTGGATTTGAACCTGGAACCTCTGATAAATGAGTCTGCTGCTCATCACTGAACTATCCAGCCACCATAATGCTGATTGAAACAAGCCATAAAATCTTGTCGTTTTAAAACCTGCTGTATATTTAGTACATATATACGTATTGACCTATATGCTATCATGCTCATCTACACACGCATGCATGCACACACACATATTTTATTTGCATTTTACCAAATACCTGGAAACTATTTGAACAGAAGAACGTTTTGTAATAAATTTACACCTAACATCAGCAAGAGCAGCGATTTGATGATTCAGGGCTTTCATCATCCTTACTAAGGCGATGGACAGTCCCACCTCCTGGAGAATGTGATTCGGAAAATCCCTCCATCTCGGCATGCTTTGCCATCATTTCCTCCACAAGATAACTGAAATGGTACCAGACCGACTCATCAGTATAAACAACAAAAAACTGTAGACAATGAGAGGGAAGAGATGGAGCCTGAACAACAAAGGCTGCCACGCCCATAAAATGTCTGGCAAAACTCATACGCTGTACTGTTAATAATATCAAAAATAATCCAGCAAGTGTGGCTTTTTACAAGGAAAACAATTGCAGAAGAAATCTTTTCATCTATAATAACTAACAGTGGAACCTGCTTATGGGGATGGGAGAAATGACCTCTTGTTAACAGCATCTCATGCCAAGAGAATAAGGGCCACTTTATATGTTTCCAAGTTGCTATGGGACTTTAAAAAGAATTTCACTATACCAACTTGGAAACTAGTCAATTAGTCAAACTCACTGCTGTCCATGCCCATTAATCCCTGAATCTGCTACACACATTCGAAAGCAGTCACTCAAGGCAGGTTAACCAAGCATCATGCTGAAAACACTCTCTACAGTCTTTACTTCTGCCCATGTACAGCAACTGACAGTTAAAAGCTTTACATTAAACGTCAAATAAAATGACCCATAAACACATACGTCAATTAAAGCAGATGCACTGTGCAAAACCATACTTTTTACATTTCCTGTAGCAGAGAATTCATTGTAAATGTGAAAAATCGTAGCAATTATGCCCAAAAAGTAACAGATATGAAATACGGCTGCATTCATATAAGAAGATGAAGCCATGTTTATTGTCATCTCCAATAGACACTATCAACTGTGAAATCAGAGGAAACAATGTTTGCCGAGTCACAACAAATTGCATAAACCAATCAATGCACAGAACACAACAAGGTCATGAGAAAGAACCAATCAGACAAGAGAGAACAGAATCAAATATCTCCTTTACTGTAGGCCTATCTAGTTTTGATGTGTTAGTGTGTGTGGTAAGTGCTGTGGCTGGACTTTTCTCCAGCTGAAGTTCATTCCGTTTATCTAGCTTGTTTATTGTGCTAACCAGGTTGGTTTGAAGCATTTTGGTTACTTGGGATGTGAAAATGACCTTGTTATATCCGATTCCTCGTTATATCAACCCTCAAAAGCGATTAAAATTTATTGATGACCAGAAGAGTGTTAATTGGAAAGTCAAAACTGTCTCGTGATAGCCAATGTCTCATGGTATCAGATCTCGTCATAAGTGGGTTCCACTGCATCAGTAAGTTCCCCATTAAATGTAGTTTCTTACCTCATTGATTGGTCTATCATGTTGTTTTCTTTGACTGATGTTTCGCTCCAGCCCAGAAAATCATGTTCCTTGCACATTTCTTCAATTTCGCCCTGCTCCACTTCCCGGAGAGGCAAGTCACACTAAGCATTCAAAGACAACCACATACAACTTTTTGCATTAGCATGATTTCTTTCTCTTGCATTAAATCAGGCAACCTTAAGGGTTCATTCCACTTCAAAAATATGGTTCTTAAATATATTTTAAGGCTAGCAAATTATTGCACTCAAGCAAAGGCAGTTTTCATGCTAAGTTGCTGGCAATATCATACATATAACAGCTATCATTGCTATATACTTTGTTTTAAATGCATTTTTGCAAAAACTCTTTGTTACATCAAGAAAACACAGTCCTACAGAAATTGATATCCATGGCATGAATTTTTCACCAAAACCAAGTAAATTGTGAGACGTGTAATCTTTGTGATGAATACATGCTGTGATGAATACATGTATTTAGTGTTTTAGAAGAATCACGTGTTTTTACTTTGATGGCTATGTGTCATAGTACCTTTAACCCTTACAGTGCGATGGGTCACAATCATGGCTTTCCTTGTCAAGCGCAGCACAGCTCATGGCAGCTGCGCATCCTTCGATTTGAGCATGATTTTTGCTTGGGTATTTCATGATATCCAGCAGTGTAAGGGTTAATATTTCTAAGTACACTGCCCACATGATACCCAAGTGCTACAATGCTTGTAGTAGCGGTTCTAGAAAACCTTCAGTTTAGTGTTTAAACCAGTAATTGATCATTTGCTGAGTTTGGAGTCATTAAATTCAAATGATAAACCAAAAAATGTCTGGATCACAAAATAAGCAGCATCGCTTTTTGTTCCCTGTCTCAGTTGTATACCTTGTTTGCCAACAGCAGGCAGGGGACTGGACTGCCATCTGCAAGACTACATTTGCTGTCCAAGTCTTTCTTCCACCGCACAACATTTTGAAATGTGTTTTTCTGGGTCAGGTCAAACATCACAATACAAGCATGCGCATCTTTGTAGTACACACGTGTCATTGAGGTGAACCGTTCCTGTCCTGAAATGTGAAAGAGGATTTGCAAGTTAGTATCTAAAAATTATGATCAGCTATAAATGCTTTTAATACCAATGAAGCTTACACGTTGCAATTCAATATCTACAAATCATGATATTAATATCTATAAATTCTTATTGTTATCTATACAGCATTGTGAAAGAGAATTTGCATGTCAGTATAAAAATCTGGATTTTTATATCTATAAGTAGAATGCTTATTAATACCAGTAAAGCATACAAGTTTTGCTCATTTCTGTATGCGTATAGAGATACACAAAAGTGCATGTCGGGGTGCATGCCTGTGCATCCTTAGAGCAAGCACTGTGATTTCCTCTGTTATTAAAGACAGCAGAAAAATTTCTTCTCTCCAACACTGATATTTCTGCTATCATGTAGCATCTGGGGTACATGTGATTGCCGTCCTGTCCCAGTAACAGTAAAAGGGCTTACAATTTGTTACTTTCCCTTCCTTAACCTGAAGTCCTAAAGGAGGAGAGGAGTGAGGTGGGGGTGGGGGTTAGTAAAGAGCTTTGCATAACGTCTTTCATTAATACAGAGAATTTGCAAGTGTTTCAACACATATTTAACACACATTGTGCTGCACATTTAGACAAGAGACATGATAGTGTGCTGCATGCACAGCATTCCATGTATTCACTCTGTGTACCTGCAATGTCCCAAAGCTGTAGTTTGATGTTGCACTTGTCAGACCACCGAATCACTTTCAGGGCAAAATCAACTGGAAAAACACGCAAACTATTACGATCAACCCATCTCCAACATTACAATATTATGGACAATATCATCAGTCGTTCATTGATATTGGTGCCAAAAAGGCAGACTGATTGACTCGTGGACTACTACATGTGCTGTAAGCAGTGTTCCTTCTAAGCTGTGCACGAACGTATGCACTGACAGCTGAAGGGGACAGTATATAGCAGCTGGCTGTCTGGTTGTTTTTGTTGAAAGAGCACAGACAGAAAGGATAAAAGCATGTGCACATAGCACAACAAATCTTAGGGGGAACACTGATCTGTCTTCCTGAGCTGTTCAGACTGAGTTAAAATAAATTAAAACCAATAAGCGGTCTTTAAAAGCGATAGCACAAAGGATAAAAGTATGCTACCTATGTCATTTACTCAAATTACTGTCAAGAACTACTAGCCGTTGGAGTTTATTATAGATCTAATTATTATTGTGCCCTTATATTGGGATCTAAGATGGTAGTCCAAGTGGAATGTAATAACATATATGCGATGATACTACCTTTCTATACTATTTGTCTTTATATCCTCATGATATCATGATAATCATGAGTGATGAGAGAACAAACCACTGACATCACCCTCAGGGTGACTAATGAATCTAAATCTACTGGAAGATTTTAGCTTGAAATCTACTTGATACCACAGTTTACTCTTTTACATGGATCAACAATTAAATGTCCCGCTGTTTACTCCACTCAGCTACATCAGTACACAGTACACAAGTTACAATTTAAATAGCTTTACTCACCGCCTATTGTCATCTTGTAGTCTCGACGGAAGGAATAATTTACATACTTGTGCACAAATGAAGTCTTTCCTACAGTAGGATCCCCTATAATGATGACTTTGAAAAGCACTTCTTCGGACATGGCGATTGCTGATTGCCACAAACAGGTATTCGCTAAAAAAAACTTTCACCACTCTCAGTAATATTTAGCGTTTATTCAACAGCACCTGAGCTCTGATCAAAGCGTCGACACCGGAATATATCATGGATCTATAGTTTGTTACGGCCTGTCGCTGTGCCGTCAGCTTAACAGCAGTAGACATCTACTCTAGCGGAATTCGGGGAATCCCATCACCATCGGCACATTGCACTATGTTTCTCCTTAACATAGATCATTGTTATTTCAAGGGGAATGCTTACAAGATTTTAAATGATGCCCTCTGCCGTACCAAAGAATGCACAAACGCATTTAATCAGAAGAAAAAGTTTCAACCAGTTCAGTCCAAAAGTTCACATGACCCATCACATGGCCACAAGTTTGGTTGAGGCTCTGTAAGGGCTACAGAAAAGGAGAGTAGTCGTGGAGATTGAAGGGAGGGCGATACAAAACAACAACAAAAAAAGACAAACTGCGCGTGACGTTTGAATTTAAAGCATGTCAGACTAAACCTCCTGAGTTAAATATAGCTATGAACATATAAACATGCTGACAAAGAAATCTTGACAGGGTTGGCTTTAGTTTCTGATTCCGAGGTCGCAAAAAATTGGATTTTCTTTTTGCCTGTGACTGGCTGACTTAAATGCCCTCGTGGCTGCTAGTTGATCGAGAGCGTCACAACTTCACACGCACTCGTCATATTGTTGTCTGAACTGCTGACACCCTACAAACCACCATGTACAGTTAGTTTGGTGCCTTTCTGCCATCGGTGCATTTCTGGTGGGGCGCGAGGCATGTAGTTTTGGTTCGATACCGACAGCCTTGCGCCGCACCACCCTTCCCCCAGGTTAGTTGACCCAGTTGGAAGTGGGTAGCGAAATGTCACGAAAGAGACGGACACCGCACTATGATGCTGCCGAGCATAAGTGGGATCTCATACATCGCTACGACCGGACCTGAAAAGGTCATCGGACAAACTATTATGAGAATGAAACAAACATGATAATGCATCTTTCTTGAATTTATTATTAGATCATACGGTCTGTGTGTGTTTGGGTTTTTTTTTTGCGACGACCACGGACCAGCACGGATTGTACACATACCACCACCAAAAGTACTTCAGGATGTATATATGTAACTGTCAGCTGGGACTGCTGACATAATAGGGTCAGTTCCACATCCTAAAATAATGGTGTGGGCAAAGGCAGGTTTGGTGGAAAATACTGTAAATTAGTTAATGCATGGAAGAAGCGGACATAGGAAATGGTTAGATCGGAGAAGTATGAGGACAATGGAGTCACAATAAACTACCGTTAATCAAATTATTCGGTGATGCATGTTGCAGAGAGAGCCATTTTCAGAGATTTTGCCAACACAGTTCATGCTCATGGTTTCCATGCATGAAGAAAAAATGTCAGAATTATTTCCTCCACAGAATCTTGCCATCCTCTTCCAGAATCAATTTTTTTTTAAATATTTCATTTTCTGTTTGAGAACACTGTAGGCTTTTAATAAATGGAGGTGTTCAGGGACTTTCATCTTGGCAGTTTTTGAATTAGGATTACCATTTTAGTAACACATGCAAGTATTGCCACTTTGAGAAGTGTGGAGAATGAATTAAGTACAGAAAAGAGTTTTGGACTCTGTGATTAAAAATCTCTTGGCAATGATGAATCAACATTTTTATCTAAACAGCTTTTTTCCATTTTCCGAACTGTTCAAACATAAAGAATGTACTAGTTCAAGAAGAGCAGTGTGGTGATCTCATCATATAAACAAATGTCTTGTTGAGTTGTTCCTTTTTTGTAGGTGATATTCGTTTTATATGTAAAATGAACTCATGTCTGTTGGGGCAATATATATAACAAATTGTCCTGTTAAATTATATGTTGAAATACATAAACAGTTGAAGATTGGTCTGGATCTCACAAATTTATGGCAACCCAACACGAGAAGTGGAAAAAATGAGTTAACATCAACCACTGGGCTTAGCTGCAATTTTAAGCTAAAGTTTGGTGAAAGCTGGGTTTAGTACATTCAGATGCTTTTCTGAACTTGTTCTCACTTGTTGATTTTCTGTGTAATTTCAATGTGTTGCTGTTGTTCTGCACATCATGTGAAGTTTTGCTTGTAAAGAACCTGCACGTTTTTAGCATAGAATCTGGCAGGTTTCAGAGCATGCTAATCAAACATTATTTCTATATTTTCTATGTTTCACATGCATTTGCTCATACGTGAATTACACGTGTAAATGCACACGTGCAAGCATTCATGCACACATGCATAAAAGATTTGGTGCTGTGTAGTTTTTTAATTCATAACTGACCTCTGAAAGTGTCACTAATTCCACTCCTTCAGATAAATCATTTACTTTGTATATTTTTCCACCATTACTACATGTACCACTAAAACATGACATATAAACAGAATCGTCATCTGCAACACGTTTGTATGCAGATGTTTTCCAATGTATAAATATTTTCTGAAATGGCCTTATGAAACTATTTAAAATAAAAGCTATGGATGGAGATGGTGATATCAAAATCATATGTACATGTATTATAAACTGCATTAAAAATTCAGGTCTGTGGTAATTATGAACAATGTTTAGAGTATTACAGGTAAATGGAGCTACTCAAAAAGTGCACAAAGAAAGTTACAAATATTTTGCTGCATGGGGTGCAAGTGCAGTCTGCACTGGTATCATGCAAATGCATCACTAAATGCTGGAACTCCCTCTCTCTCACGAGCCACAAACAACTATCCATCCATGACAAGAGCACCAAAAAGGCAAATCATGCGAGACAACATTTGATAATGCTGTAATGAAAACAGAAATATGACCCTTACGTGTTTAATAAATATAGAACTCTAGGATATGACATGTCCCAAACTTTTCCACTCACTGCTAGAGTATTACAGGGGAAGAAACCCTAAGGCTTAACAAATCTCGTTTCTACAATGAGTCTTTGATGGCGTTAAGCATGTCTTCAATCTCGTCAAATGCTGCAGCAATCTCACTGGTTCTGCTTTTGGGAGGATCTGAAAGAATAGAAGACAGATTAATGCATCCTCTTCTGCAACTGAGATTTGGATCAATAAAATCGTATCCAGGAGACTGCATGTCTTTCTAAAGCCAAATACAGGTAAGTTATCCTTAGTTCATACATTGAAGCAAATCTGAAATCAAAATATAGTTAATATGAAAGAACTCCAGATCCACCTTTTTTTTCAACAGCGTACATGAGAGCAAAAATTAATCACTGCTATTCATTACCCACTATCCTCTTACATTTATATTAATTTTTAAGCCCTACTTCATGGCCTCAACAGCTTCAACATGAAGAGATGAATGTTTAAGCTTTATTCCATTAACATTTATGTCCTTTTTCACTCTGAAGACAAAGTTAAATGCCAGTTACTTAAAGTCAAAACCCACTTGTAAAATATTTTTTTCAAATGAGTTAATTGGGCTCATTACAAGATACACATATCAACTTTCACAATCTGAGCAAGCATTTTGATCCTTCGTGAGGCAGAAGTCAAAACGTTTACATTCTCAACTAGGCACAGAAAGAGGTCAAAAGCACCAAATCTCTTCATCACATATTATCACAGGTATGGACATAATTAGCACACCATAACGAGAAAAGGAGGAGGGATTGATGGGAAGAAGGAAGGGGGAGGAAACTTTGGTACCTGGACAGTCCTCAACAGCCAGCCCTGTAAACAGGTGCCTCAGGCAGAGAAAATACATGTGTGCTAGGCATGGACTTTGAACCCACAACACTCTTAATGGGCAGCAACCATGGGTTACCACTATGCTATGGGCTGCCCCCATGAAGAGAATGAGATCATTCAATAAACTTCGAGAAATAGTATCTTGCAATGAACTAAACCCAATCATCTCAAAATCATTCTGTCCTTGGTTTGAAGGTTTGTCCATTAGGAAATATTGGTTCTGAAACTTACAGACTTCTATTTCTGCTGCAGGGTGAAGCTCAAAACATGAAGTGACACTTCTCAATTTGATTGTGTATTTTCCAGCTGGGAAACACACAAGCATGCACATGCGTACACATGCACACACACACACACACACACCCACACACACAGTATTCCATTTTGAGCAAGACAGAGCTCAAAAGAAGACGACAAAGCTAAAGTTAAAGCAATTTCCTATTCCCTTTCTTTGTCAAATCTGGAACATCAACATGGCATGCCAGCCAAACAGTGACAAAAAAAGATCTAAAGTGTATTCATGACAAAAAGATACAATTATTACTCAAAAGTGGAAATGATTTCTGTTCCGTATAAATAGAAGATTTTGATGCCTCATGGGCACTACCTGGTTTCAGTTTAATGCCATGGAAAGTGGCTGTAGATGCAACATCTTTTCCATCTCCCTGAAGATGGACACGATGCTTTCCTTCAATTTCAGCACCTGTATGATGTGGCACAACCACTAAATTACCTGTACGCAATACCTCAAGATAAAACTGCTTAACAGTATAACATAAACCACTAACTTCTCATAAAGGGAAATGAAAGTTAATGAAAGTTAATGGCATTAAAAATCAGGATTTGACAGCTTTAAGAGATTCTCTCCATACCCACATCTGCATGTCATAACGCCAGTCTGGACAACAACAAAGTATTTCCCTTCTTGTTTCCATCTTGTGTTTACAGAAATGGAATAAATATCAGAAACAACTGAAAATCACAGGAAAGCCAGCATTTTCCAGGTAAAGCAGGCTGGGTAAGCCGGTGAGGGATCATGCACATGGTTTGTACTTAGTGGAAAATCTTGCACAATGGCCACATACGACGTAGTTTACTTAAAATAACACCAGTCACACTTAAGCTTACGGGATAATGGTTGTTGTTTACGCTTGTCTCTTCCAGGCACACATTTATGGCTTGTTTGGAAAAACTGGTAATAATTACCATTTTTTTCTCAATACCACAATGCTGTGTAGCTGTCAGATATACTGGTAATGTATTCCAGGAGTACTTATGGATGAAAAGATACGAGGTCTTATTTGCTCCCATTATATATATATATATACACACATGCACTTTTATCTCATGAAGTGTGCATATTAAGTGTTCTTGCACATTATAAATCTTTGGATTTATTGATTGCAAATAATAATTTAAACAGGCAGACCTTCAATTTTAATCTCCACCTCCTCTGTGACCCCTGGATTGGACTGGACACTGAAGTCTGGAAGAACGTCTCCGCAGTGAACACTCTTCACTGGCATGGTCAACCATGTCAGAATGGTCATTGGATTTACTGTAACAAATGACCATTTCACTAAACATTCTACCTAAAGATTTTGTACCAATCATCTGTTGACGGAGGCTTAAAAGAATAAAATCTATTCTAATGGTCTTAAATTTTTCAGAGATGAGAAAAGCAAAAAGTCAAAAAGGAGAAAACAGTGGCAGAAGCCCAGGGGTGCAGAAAGCAATGCAACTCTAATCTTTCCAAACCATCTCGGTCCACAGTCTCTTCGGTGCACAGTCACCAAGCATGATAATTTAATCTGACACAAGTTGCAGATACACCAAGTTCTTGAAAGAACTTGGAATATGCGAAGTATAACAACCCTTAAAGGACAACATATAGCAAGGGTGTAAATAAACATACATTTCTTCTTTTCTTCTTGTAATGTTTGGTAAAGCATAGATGCCTCCACTGGGTCTTCTATCTGAAACAACAAAAAATGTTGCTTGTTGTTTTTTAAGTCTTGCAAAGTTGTATAGGACATGTTCAGTGTGGTCACTGCACCTTCCCTTCTTAGAGAAAAAGATTTTTTAGAGTCTTTTCAAACTAAACAAAGTACAGCATTGGCTTGTTAGTACAGGCAAATTCTGTAACAGGCATGTTGTCCGAAAGCAACGCTAGGTAAACAAGTAGAGGGAGGCAGGTGGAGTGCTCATTCCTTAGCTGTTCCCCTGTATCGGCAGTTATTTCTGAACAGGTAGTCAATACAACATACACCCTTTTAATGACGAAGATTACAATGTAACATTTATCACAGTGTGGCTTTGAGCTGCTGGTTCAAACTCACAAAATCTGAGATGTTGCTTTCAGTCATATCCAACAGCTTCTGGTAAGAATTGATTCCCTGCGAGAGAACAGACGTATTTTGTCACTGGCATGTAAAAGCAAAAGATAAGAGCTAAGACGTAAGAGATCAGAGGTTCCTTTGTGTGTTAGTAGGAAGAGGGTGGTGCTTTGCAAGCACACAAACTTGTGTAAGCCAGGCAAAGTTTGTGTATGTGTGTGTGGTGCATGCTCATACACATGCTTGTGCATGAATGAACATATGCATGCATAAAAGCTCAGCTAATTTTATATAAATGTCATGCCAAAAGTGTAAAGTTCAATGCAAAAACTTTTTTTTTTGCACCGCAAAATTATAATTATGGAATGTACTTCAACAATCTCAGACTTGATCATTATACCTGATCACATACTTTGTGTATTTAAACTTCAAGAAGACTGTAACAAAACATAATGTCCTTATAAAGAAACTATAAATGTAATGATAACTATGTAAACTCCTAGACTGGCAGGCGTGTGAATCAAGAAAATTTTAACGCTGCGCACCAAGGACAAGGGAAGCAGAACTGAAGCATTCGCTTGCCTTGGCAATGAACATGTCCACAAGATGGTGCTTCTGACAGGCTGTCAGGAAGTCGGAAACCCAGCAGTCTGCCCCATGTAGCTTTATACCTTGAAAACAAATGCAGCTGCCTCCATGATTGTCCACTATGTACAACCGCAGGTAACGAACCTTGACTGTAAATCCTTTGAATGTCTGCTCCTCGCCTGTTAATGTAAATGACAACCTGACAAAATAGAGACTGACATGTGCATGTATGGTCCTACCAAACAAACACCAAAAAGCCTTGATGTCTGTATGTCTGATGTCTAATCATCTTTATCAGATGACTGACTTTAAACATATTACACGACCACAATGCTCCTTGTCGCTGGTCAAAAGGGTAATAAATAATGGCTGTTGTTGAGTTCACCTATAAAGCTGTGAACTATAAGTATTAGCTCTAGAAAAAAAAGTGATGCTGACCATGTGCAAAATATATGAGTTGTGCACACTTAGCATTCCTGTCGTCACAAAATTGTTATAGTATATCTTACAATATCTACCCACCCACTCAATGGCCTGTAAAGCACAATTTCATAAACAGCTAAGCAACAATTACATATTTAAAGCTGTAACAACATGCAAATTGTGGAAACAAATGTTTATGACCAGTTTAATAGGAACCACTGACTCTCATGCTAAAGAAGGTAAGAAAGTGTCATAGGTACACACCAGGATCTCTAGGATTAGTGCTTCCCACAAGCTTGCAGCTGTGAGCAGTGAAGGTCAACCAAGGACCCCTGTGAGAGACAACAGATGTTCCTTGTGACAATTCCTACATGTTTGTAGCAGTAAAAGCGACAAAATTCATTTCTCAAATTGCTTCCTTCTTTAAAAACTGCCGAAAGACAAAAAGAAGATAACATGATTTCAAAATGTAAATTGACAAAAGTACTTGCTCACAGACATAAGCATTTATATACAATGTATCGTACTGTGATAAATTAACTTACTGTAGAGAGTCCCCTGATTGGAGTTCGAAATTCTTGACCATCTGTGGACTGTTCCTTTAAAATATTGCACAGCCATTTCAGCATTGAAACTGTAATTTTACTGGGCTTTAGTCAGCATTAGAAAAGACAAGATGGCAAAAGGTACAGAAGGACTGTGAGTAAACTTATATTTGTATCATTTCATCAAAGGAAAAATCTCTCTCTAAAGTTGTGATAAGGAAATTACATATGATTCTGGTCAGCAACAAGTGTACACATCACACTGAAAATTGTAAAATTCCCACACTTTCCATGGATTTGCACTACCAGGAATTAGTTAAAATGTCCGCAGAGAACGAATCTTGATTACCTCCCTAGGGATTTATCAATTGCATGTTTACGAAGTCTCTGGGTTATTCTTGTTCTTTTGGATAAAGTTAACGTCATTGTATTTTTAATTTTTTTAAATTAATTTGTCATTCATTTTGTTCTTTTATTTTTGTAGAGGGGGGTTCACTGTTAATTGACCGTACGTACTTTCATATCTTGTGGCTTCAGGTGTTTAGCTGATTAGGTCAGGTTGTGAATGCCTGTGTTTGTGCCTACACCAGGATTGAGCCTACATAAAATAAATTCTTTTGTAACTTCATGGCATGCACTGGAAACTTGGTATGTGGCACTCATGTCACATGTGCTGGTTACACAAGTTAGAAGACAGGGGCACCACAATTTTTACTCAGAGGATGTCCTGTGATCAAACACTCACCACCCAGTGACTGTTATACCAGTGAGGATATGCCAGACACCTAAATCCAACACTGTCCAAGCATCATGGACTTCAGGAATAACCCAAAATGTTGTGGGGTCATCTGGAACGACATTCAGACAAGGCATTCCTTACTACAACACCACCGAAGGATCAATTTAAAAATGCACTGAAAATAGATACCATGTTTTGACAATTTAAAAATAAAATGCAGACACACCAAGGCATTCAGGTCATCCTATCTACCACAGAATAAATCTTGAAACATCATTTTCTGAACACAGATGTGTAAAAGCTGAAATGTGATGAACCAAATAGCATTTGCACGCATGTGCTATTGTTAACACCTTAAGACGTTCACCAACCATCAAGTATTTGATTATTAGGATTGTTTTCGGTGCAGCTGTTGCAGAACTCTCGTGTGTTCTGTGTCCAGCTTGCTTGGTTGGGTAGAGGAGGGTAGTCTGGAAAAAAAAGCCAAAAGGACTTCCTTCAGAGGAACACAAATGCTGGAAGGATTTAAAAGTGTATGATCATCTGCATGCTCCTGCTTCTTCCACCGAGTATGTTTCATATGTTGTGCACGGAAACTGGCCATAACTTATTTTAGAACTTGATGTTTCTCTCTAAAAATCACACACTGAAATATAATGAGGTCAGAACAAATCTTTAGGTCTCACCTTTCAGACACTTCTCTTTGAAAGATTTTGTTAAGCTGCTCTGCCTCTGAAGAAGAAACTTGGGGATTCTGGATTCCTTGCCTTTATATTCTGTTGAATTATAGATATACCATAGATATACCATTTGTACATCTTTCATGGCTGTGAATCCATGTCGACATATAAGGCTTCCAACATCATTAAATAAAGTACCCAGTATGATTGTAAATCTACACAAATGTACAAATGCATATAAACAAGACTCCTAAAGCGTGCACCTACCACACTCCTTTTCTGTGTACATGTACATGCCAATGACCTTACATAGGATACAGCCATGGACAACAGTGCATATAAATATTCATTGTATACAAAAACTCACATACATATATGTAAGTGCAGCTATGTACACATGCATGGCCGGGCACTCTCTCTTTCTGAGATGGGCATGTGAACATCCAACAAATATATCACATACAAACAGGCATCTGAACACCCATCAAATGAGAAACAAAAACATGAGTACATACTTACATGCACACACTTGGTGGCATGCACACACATGCATATGAACTGCCATCAACACAAGCGTTTTATAAAGAAAACTGGGCAGGGCACCAAGCGCTGCACGTTTTTTTTTTAAAATAAAGAGCATGAAAAACTCAATACTGTTTAGCCAATCAATGCCGAAACGTCAAAATCTTAAGCCTTACCCCCACCCATCCCTACCCCTTCTCTAACCCCCACCCCTATACTACCACCCACCCCTACCCCTTCCCAATACTCTACCTTTCCCTGACCCCAACCCTACCCCCCCCCAGCAACATCCTTGGCCCCCTCCCCAAGATATTATAATCTTCAGCCTTACCCCCGCCCACCCCTATCCCTTTACTACCCCCCCCCCACTGCCTACCCCTTCCCTAACCCCACTCTCATCCCCTACCCTACCCCTCCTGCCTCCAGAAACACCCTCAGCCGCCTACCCCAAAAACACAGTACAGAGCTCACCATTTGATTAGCTACACACAACAGTGACTTTTACATTTTCGCTTGTCAAGCGAGACAAGGGAAAGTACACTTCATAAAAAAGCAAACTTTGGTGGTCTTCCTTGCATGCTGATGGCCGTGTATGGGACTCATCATATTTATCATTTCATTAATATATGCAGCTAGCTACAGGGTCAAAATATGGCCTATGACCATCTGCAAGTGAAAAGGAACCCATATTTCAAATTTGGTGTGGATCAGTTCAGGCATGCGGATTTGTATAACAAACACACATTCGGCTTTATAAATTAGATTACCCTTCTGTGCGAAACAGTCTGAATGTATGCATGCATAAGCACCTTTTGTACAGCCCCCATCAATCCACCCACCAACACATTTTGCCTGGCCACCCACATCCCAGCCTCCCCCTCCCTCCCCCACCACCACCACACACAAAGACATGTTAGTTTTTAGTTTGTTTAAACTGCTTCACTTGTCTAGGCTGATTCAAATTTTTAAAAAAAAACTTGACCAATTTAGCACATCTGGATCAAATGTCAATTGAAGTTCATTCTGACTGCAGTAGTATGCTGTTTTTAAAGAGTTTTTGATTGATTCTTCATGTTAAAAAACTACAAGCAAGACCAGTGGAAAGATGTAAAGAATAATCAAAGCACTACTAATTTTTAAACAGATTTGTAAAACAATCATGGCCACATAGAGAGCTCAGAATGTAGCTCCTTGTTATGCTGTTTACTTTCATACCTTTAAATAAGGTGCAAAATTGTTCTGCCATTGCTGTGGGTAGATCCAGTGCTATTGTGCTTGCCTTCTACTCCAAGATGATTTAGATAAACAAAAACCAAAATCACAGCAAAAAAAGTGAATACAGCAAACAGAACAAAAACATGCTTGTCCATGCTCTAGAGTCAAAATATTAGTATGTGTACACTAACCCAAGGATGAGGCTTCTAAAAAAGAAAGAAAGGTATCAATAGTATGCACATTCTGTCAATATATTTTCAAAAGAAATCTTTAGCAAAATTATTCAGCCTTTTTGATTGCAACAGATTTTAAACGCTGTTTCTCAAGACCACAAGAACAAAATAAAACCAAGCAAAAGGACAAGGAGAAATTGTGTGTGTGTGTGGGGG
>SMGT01013157.1:0-16877 GCA_004794575.1 Lanistes nyassanus | reverse complement strand
GGGGGAGACAGACCCTCTCTCACACACACACACACCCTCACACATACACACACACACTGCCCCTCACTCACTCACTCACACCCACACACACACCTGGGAAGGGAAGGGGAAGAAAAGTCAAAAACTGTGAAGGCCAAATGGCCACAACATTTCTACACAAGCCATTCAGCAGTGCATGCAAACTTCACAGCATGCAGCCAGAAAACAGCTGTGCATTTCAAGAAGAAAATAACTGTAAACAGCAACTGATCTCATGCAGCATGGACACTCAATGCTATGTCTTGAGTGTATGTGTTACATGCTACAGCAGTACCTGCAGATAGCAGACCCTGCAAATAATGGACACCTCAAAGGAACTGATAATTTGGCCTGAGGCTGACTAGTTTTCAACACAGAATCGACCTAAAAATTAAGGACACCTGCCTGACATGGATGTCTGACTGCCTTTCTGATCCCAACAGTATTTTCAACCTGTCACCAGTCGATCACAAATACAATTCAACTTGACTTACTGCATTTAGTGCTTGCAAATTTTCCACAACCTCTTTCACATGAGAAATGTCATTCTGTGTTACAAGAGCAAGAAGCAGCATTTTCAACTAGGACAAGTTAGTGGAATCTGCTTTGCATCATTTGTTTGTTGCTTTAAGGGTCCAGTCAACTGAAAAGGCCTTATTATGACCACACTTGCGGAGAAAAGTTCATATCAATACTTTAAAAAGTAGAAAATCCTACCTTCTGTTAACATACACAACCAAATAAATATTTACACTTTATACAATACATAATCAGCTTCATATCTCACCAAATATGAATCATATTTACAAGGACAACAACCATCTCACACTAGAAGAAAGTTCTTTACAAATCTGAGTGGCAAGCCATCATGTACAGTAATAGTTTCTAGAACCCTTTGGAGTAATTTGCATGAAAGGTTGTCCACTTGTGAAAACTTGATTGGATGTGTGAATAATTGACATCTGCAAATAGTGGACCATTTCTGCTATCTGCTATTCACAGATACTGCTGTATATGTTCAAGGAGAAATTTTTATTGGGAAAATATCTCGTTTGTCTAGTATCTGCTATTCACAGGTACTGTTGTATACGTTCAAAAAGAAATTTTTAATGGAAAAATATCTGGTTTGTCCCCAGCTCAAAAAGTTAATTTGTTGAGATTTGGGTTACCCTGTTACAATTTCCAAAAAACAGCAGTCAAGGTACCTGGACATCCCTAAAGAAAACAGATTGTATCTACAGTGTAATATATCATGTAGTGGAGACATGGGATGAATTTCACTGCTTATTTTCATCACGAACTGAAAGAAGAAGAAAAATGTTTCAAAGAGTGTATTTTTAATTCAACTGAATGCACTGAAGTTCCACCATTTACTGTAGTCATGTTTTGGTCTTCAGCAGTATGGTTTTTTAAAGATATGTTCTGGTTATAAAGCAACCAGTCCCTCCAAGACTAGTACTCAATAAACTGCATCAGAGACTACAAAACACAAGACATTTACCTCTTTCTTCGCATTTTCCTGTTCACTGTCACAACCAAATGCTAGCAAGACCTCTGCTGACTTTAACCTGGATATGAAATAGCAGTTTTGTTCTCAACAGACTTGGCAAATAATGCATTAGGAATCAAAACATTTTAATGCCCACTCCAACTCATTAAATAAAAAATTGCAGAGTTCATGGCAGTTTTGTGGATATACTCTTATGCAATATCTTGGCTCAAGTATGTGGATATATATTTTATCCTATTTTGCGTCATGCCTCTGACAAGCAAGGTGACAAGTAAAACAGCTATGTAATGTGGATTAATACATGTGTAATAAATAACACGCTGATGACAATAGAATACATACTGTGCATTTCATCTTGTTATGAGTGTGCATCTGCCAAATATTATAAAAAGGCTAATCAAAAATATCAGGTATTGGTCATCAAATGTGGTGGATGTGTTTGTAGAATTCAAGAAACAGCGAAAATAAATTTAAAACCTGCAAAATCTAACAGCCTCGTGTAGAGCTGTGGTGCCTCGTAGCCTGTCTACCTTGTTGGGATCTGTGCCATATTCGAGCAACAGCTCAACAACATCTACATGGTCACGGATGGCTGCTTCCACTATAGCACACTGGTTGGTAGCAAGTGAAGGAATATTGTTAATCAGCAGGGACACTGCCTCTGCATGCAAAAGAAATGTCAAATGCTTATTTCTGGTAAACTGCCTTGTAGAAAAAGTGAGGTAAAACATCGGTAAAATACAACAAATTTTGAAATGTTTACATCATTTCAGTGGTCAGCAAAATGCCCAATGTAAGACGCTTACAATTCTGACATCATTCACAAAAGAAGAAAGTTAAAGACACCTTTCCTATTGTACATGGCTGCTGTGTCCAAAGGTGAATGTTTATCCTTGTTCTCAAGCCAGACATCTGCACCTGCCTGAACAGAAACAAGCACATTTATAATACACAAAAAAGATTTAGCTGCTACAGTGACTAAGACCCCTAATTTCATCATGGAATTGTAAAAGCAAGAAAAACCCTGCTACATACACTGCAGTGCACCTCACATGAATCCAGATTACACAAAAATAGGTCAACAAGACTCCATTTTGAGTTTCTGAATATGGTTAATACGTATGAGATTTGTAACATGAGGTTTTACTCACGATAAGTCACACTTCACATCTGTCATAACTATAATCGCCTAGTTAACACAAGGCATGCCCTTAAATCCCCCCCCCCCATCTCTCTCTCTCTCTCTCTCTGATTTTCACCCCACTTTCCTATGTCATGTACCAATCATACAATGAACTACAACGTTCGTCCGAGTTGCTGTCCCGTGAAAGTGCAAGCAAAACAATTAGCCTGCTTTTTATCTAAATGCTTTAGCCTAAGGAAATATTTGACACACGAGAAATAGGAGTTGTTACATGCCTTATGTACGGCACTATGTGTGTGCATGGGTGTGGGGATGGGTGGATGTACAAGTGTGTGGGGGGGGGGAGGGTCTGCTCCTGCCAGTGTATCTAGATGTGTGTGTAGGAGGAGGAGGAGAGGGAAGGTGGGTAGGTGCGTTGGCATGGGATTTTTTTGGTTTTTGGCACGTAGGGAGATGTACTTGGGAGAGGGGGTGAGAGAGATGCATGTTACCCCTGAACTATGTCCACCTTCTGAGGGTGGAGGAATATCAGTGGGTGACAATTGTGGACTGAAACTGTTGACATCTAGAGGGGAGGGAGGTGTTAAGACCAGGAAAGGTGAGAAGAGGGTAGTGGTGTATCTGCTGACTGCTGCAAATATACCCAATGGACAGAGGATTGTATTTTGCCAAGCTAGCATATTGCTGTGCAAATAAACTCAATGGACATAGAAATTTGTCAACGTCTGCATCAACAGAGTGCTGGTTCCATCCTTCCCTGACTTCTTTTTCATACACATTGAAAAAAATTAACTCGTTATCAACAAATATACCTGGACTGGCTAACAGTGTTTAAACAGCCTTGAGCTTCTGGTTAGTGACAAGGGGCGGGTGGCCTGTGGAATAGCAGAGGCAAATTTTCTAGACACCAACAATTCCTACCTAACTAACGTCGTCTGAATCCCTAAAGTTTAGAAAATTTGCCTCCAACAAAAGAAGCTTCTAAGTGTGAAGAGGTAGAGGAACAAAGCTCTATGCAAAGAGGATAGGATGCCTCTTCGCACATAAACAATTTAAATACAGTAAGAATAAGCCCATGACCTGTTTGTCTTCTGGGGGTGGTATAATTGCTTCTATATTGTTTTCTTTTTTTGTTGGGGGGTGTGGGGGTGGGAATGGGTGGTGGTAGCTCGTTTGAGGGTTTTTGCTGTTGTTTTGTAGATATAGATGATCTGTGGGCACATTGTGTTATTTGCTGAGTTGTATTTAAATCCTGTTCCTCCTACATGTACATATTGCACAAGCTTAACCACACGAACATGAACCCATTCGATAAAGAAGAGAATTGGCTAACACAAGCCTGTTTTTTTTTTGCCCCAGTAACTTATTTTTGGCATGATGCACTGCACCTGGACTGTCTCTTCACATCTACAAAGCCATCTAAAAAAATGCTCAAAGAATTTCTACTGCTGTCTAAATTCAGTATTTTGTGGCCATGCCTAATTTAGGACACATCTTTCATGCACTGGTGTTGATTAAGTAAGAGCAATAATAATAATATACAAATTTCTTGATTAAATTTGAGTTTCTTTAGCAATACTTACCATGACTCAGAGTGCTAAATTCTCAAGTTAACGTTTCCTAACCGCACCTTCCAAACAAAACTTTTGTACACAAAACCTGGTAAGCTCCCCTCCGCTCATGCACACACCCGTGCGTCACCCCATGTGATCTATTTACTGGCCAAATCAAGCTGACTTTCTCAAGCCTGTAAAACGACCAGCGGGGAGGAGGGTTGCCCTATGATAGGTCATGGTAAGTATTGCTAAAGAAACTCAAATTTTGTTAAGAAATGTGTATTTTCTCGTCACAATAATGTACCATGACCCAGAGTGCTGACTGGCACAACATGGAGGTGGGTGGTAAGAATGCACCCAGCGGGAAGCTGGCGTTTGAGATGACTCGGTCTGACCAGACCGCAGGGAGAGGAGCAGCAGCCTCTGGGTGCCACTAAGCGACGTGGAAGGACAACATCATTACTCACGTAAAGTGCGCAATGGACAATATAATCAGCCAGGGTTGGAATGCGCCAGTATCATCAAAAAAGGGTGCGACCTAAACCAAGGGGAATGGGACGCCTAGACATTAGTTTTTCGCCCCAGATGCAGGTAGGAAGGACAAGGAAATGGAGTAATAATGTTCCCTCCGAGGCAGGCCCGGAGAGGGCCCATCGGGCGGGAGCCAGCATGGCAAGAAAAACCATCTTAAGAGTCAAATCCCGCAGGGAAGCCGGAGCAAGCGGCTCATACAGAGCCGTGCAGAGTGTGGCCAAGGAGGAGAGCCAAGTGGCAGGGGATTCGTTTGACTGAAGAGGATCGTGGGCAAATCAGTGGTCTGCAAATCTGTATAAAAAGGTTAAAAGTGTTCACAAGAAAACACCAGTACGATGAACAGAAAATGGTCGTGGAGAAACAATGCATCCAATCCCGCATGTGCACAGGTAACGCACACGCCGCTAATAGGCAATACAGTGTCATTATGTTAACAACCTGTAAGGCCACAGCAAAAACCGAATAATGGTAATAATGCAAAGCTCAAGTGAACAGTCACGTATGCAAAGCATCAAGAAAGTGGGTGGGCAGGCGCTCATCGTAACAAAACGCATACACACGTACACTCTGATGTCATGCATGGAGGCAACAGGCAAGAAAGGACGACTCATGCAACTCACTGCGTAACACCGTATAGATTAAAATAACAAGCAAACAGGTGAAAAACAAGAAAAAATGTCGAAACCGCACTTTCCTTGTCAGCTGTCAAAGCAGTGGAAGAGACGTGACACGGTAGGGAAAGACTAAGGTCAAACACCATGCTGTGGGAGCGGACAGAGGGACCTCCAACATCAGCCAAGGCGCTTGAGAAAGTCCGCTTGAATTGGCCAGTGATTAGATTGCATGGGGTGACACACGGGTGTGTGCATGCGTGGAGGGGGCCTTACTAGGTTTTGTGTGTAAAGTTTTCGTTCGGAAGGTGTGGTTAGGGATCGCTAACTTGAGAATTTAGCACTCTGGGTCATGGTACTGTATTGTGACAAGAAAAAAGCATTTTTATATAGCACGATTGCCCCAAAGGGCTAGCATGTTTTCAACAAAGTGGCAAACAATCACATGACAAATGTAAATAAGTTACACTCCCATAACACGCAAGCACATCAAGATGCACCACATGGCACAGCATTACCAACAAGGCAAAGCTCGGTGAAATTGTTGGAAATGATTGAAATGGAAGATGAAAGAGATCAGGTTTTGACTGGTGCTTTAACTCTTTGGGGCCACATGGCTCAGACCTATGCAGTAACCCTTGAACCTTTGAAGGTTTAGACACTTTTGAAAATAAAAACTACTGGTAAACTACTATGCTTAGTGTAATATACTTTACATGTTTGGAAAGATCTATTCTTTCACATCAGAATGCATACAGTATTTTTATTTTAGGATATTAAGTAGTACTTACTATTTGGTGCATTCATAGTCACTGTTTGCACAAATTAAAAAACTGAACAAATCTGACTTAAATGGACCTGTTCAGCCGTTAAACATTTGGCGAGCATGCTTTAGAAACTCGTTCAAGCAGCACAGGGGAAACAACTGATGATAGAGCTTTCCAATGATACAAAGGTTACTTCCCTTATGCCATTGTGTCTCTGCAATTTTTTTAATCTGCCAAATTATAGCACTGGGCACGGCCTCAAGGAATATCACAACTGCCAAGGAATATGCTTCAGCAGCAGCCCCAAGGAGTTAAAAAAAACAGCAACTGAAGGATCATTCTTAAGTTCAGCAAGCACCGAGTTCCAGACATTAGGGGCAGCAAAATTAGAATGCTGACCAAAAAGCTTTGAGGTTGGTTTCCAGGATTGTAAGAAGTTTTTCAGAGGAGGACCTGAGTTGTCTAGCAGGACAGTAGGTAGAAAGAAAAGTGATGACACACAAGTCTAGCAACAGCTTTGGAGGACAGATAGGGTCGAATACAAGCAATCTTCCAGAGTTCAAGAAAAATTTCATGGCACATAAAACCAACATGTGGTTGCAAAGAAAGTGTCTGATCAAGGTGTTCACTGCGATACTTGACAGGGTTTGAAGGAAATCCTTTCACCCTCAGTGTCTGCGATACTTGCTGTCAACAGCAAACTGAGACAAAGAGTCAAACATACAGGCATGATAACTCCAGCAAGAAGTACTGGTAGTTCCACATAACAGTATGCAGACACATGCGACCAAGGGAGCTTACCGTACCCAAACACGTAGCAAAGAGAGGGTCGAAAGAAAGGAACGTGGCATTACAGGCATGACTTCAGTTTTTTCTGTGTTAAGATTTAGCTTGTTACTGTTAATCCATTCCAGCACATCGTCAATACACAACTAAATGTTGGACAAAGAAGTAGCAAAATGTGCAGCAGGGGAACACGCGGTTACTTCAGTATTGTCAGCATACTTATAACACTCACAATCATAGGCAGCTATGTCTGCAGATAGCGTTGAACATACAGACTGAACAGTACAGGCCCAAGAACAGAGCCCTTGGGAACCCAGCGAGTGTGGAGCAGAAACTGAGCCATCAACAATGATGCACTGCCCTCAACCGCTCAGGTAGGACTTAAACCATTCAAGGGCAATGCCCTTAATACCAAAAGACTTGTTCAACCGCTCAACCAGGATACTGGGTTCCAAAGTGTCTAATGCCACACTCAAATCGAGTAGAGCAATCACAGACATGAGTCTCTCATCAGCATTTGCAAGCAGGCCATTGATGATGTAGAGTATTGCAGTTTCAGTGCTATAGTTCTTTCTGTTCGCTTACTGAAGATTTTCAAAAAGTTTATTCTGAGATAGATGGGACTGGAGCTGGGAAAGAACTACCTTTTCCAAAATCTTTGAAATGAAAAGAAGATTTGAGACGGAATGATAGTCACCTAATTCATTAGGGTCAAGACCAGGCTTCTTAAGGAGTGGTGTCACAATGGCCTGCTTGAACAGATGAGCTACGGTGCCGTGGTAAGAAAGTGCTTCACAATTTTGGTGATCAAGGGTATAAGATTATGCAGGCACTGCTTAGTAAGGAATGTTGGAATAGGGTTCAGGCAACAGGATAACACGAGATTTTACAACAAGGCAGAAGATATCCCTCTCAGTCACAGGCTGGAAACAGGACAGTGCTGGGCCATCAAAGTGAGCAAAATATGGTGGTGGGCTCAAGCGATGGTCCAGGTCATCGCAAATTCGTCTCACCTTGCTGGAGAAAAAGTCACAGAACACATCAGGAAGTTCTGATTTAGCAACTTTGGAATGACAGGGATTATCAACAAAGGCTATCATATCTAAAAAAAAATTCTTGTAATACACTTACCTGCACAAGTTTGAATATGATGTGAATCTTGACATTATCTTGGCAAGCAATATGTAATGGGGTGTTGCCATCATTGTTGCCATTGTTAACCTGAAAAACAAAACATTAACCCCATCAAAAAGGAAAACTTCTTTTACGCTTCTATTTACCTATTTTCGATTTTTTTGCGGGGCATCTGGCTTGCACATATTGATTATTAAATGTCCCCCTGCTGAACTCAAAAATTTCCATGGGGAGGTAGTCATCCCAAAATATATGTGCATGCATTCACACAAGCACAAACATGCACTCTTTTGTCTGTCTGAGCATAAGATAGAGGTTTACCAGAAATTTGGAGGAAGACTTAAGGCATCAGAGGTCCAGATAATGCACAACATAAGGTAATTTATGGACAAAAATTAAGAAACATAGAGATTTGCAGGTTAACCCCTGATTTTTTTTAAACAAAATGACCCTCAGATTTCAGGCTGTCATTTTGAGATTTTTGTTTTTAATTTTCGGAAGCACTGGTTATGGAGAAAGATAAGAATGAAAGAAATGAATGAAGGACTCATTTTTTTCCCTAAAAGAAAAGTCTGGACAACACATACATCTGCATCATTGGCCAGCAGTAAATCAACCAAATCTGCACGACCATGAAACACTGCCAGATGAAGGGCTGTGTTCCTAAAAAAAAGAACAATTAAAAATCATAGTTGAAGTGCACCAAAGATATGTTTAGATGTACTGCCTTAATCTAAAACCCACTCCCTCAAGTCTTTCATTTTATGCCAGGGCAGTAACTTTTCTGTAAGGCAGGATCTAAGTTGATCTTGTACATGCATTATAACATAAACACAAATGCATTCTGCATGATACAGGTCAGGTCTGTGTGGATTTCTTGTCATCTAAATAACTGACGAAAGGTCAGTGTCACTAGTTACATGTACATCTTTAAACCCTAAAGTATTTCAGGAAAGCCATGTTTTTGTTGTCAGGTAACTCATGATCAAGTGGATGGAAAGCTACGAAGCATATTGCCATATGTGAAAATAGTTTATAAACATAAACGCAGAGATGTTTACCCTTTTCATATGAAATCAGTATTACAGGGCTCCATTTTCAGCATTTGGGGTACAAAATCAGTATTTCACGTAAGAATAAAAGGCCAACAGATTATGAATGAAAATAAAGAAATCTTTGGTTTCTTTCCATCCATATTTTAATGATAATAATATTTTAAAATGCATATTTCACACTATCAGCATGGCAGCAGTGCACTTTGTGTATGCATCTATATGCTTTTCATGGCTTTTCACTGCTTCATGTTTGGATGGGTCTTCATTTATCGAAAAAAAAATCACTGCACTATACCGCTGCAACCAGTCACACACACACACACAATATATATCCTGCTTGCCAAAACATACTTTCCTCGACAGTTCCTTCGCACATATAACATTCCTATCTTGCAAGTACAGGGACAACACTCATTCAATCACTGGTGAAATTCAAAGTGAGTACACAGTCTAAAATGGATGGAGTCTGAAAGGCTGACTGCACAAAAATGTCCTGAAGTATATGTCACTTGGTGTTATTCTGTATCTGTATCACTATCATTTGTATCAACAGCATCTGATTCTGCTGGTGTGACATGTTTCTGTACCGCCTGATAATAACAGCTTCTCAGTACTCTCAGTATTCGGCACACTGAAGCCAATTCATTTACAAAGCATGTTGCCATATTTCTGCAACACATAAAGTTCTTTGCCACCTCAGAATCTGGAAACATTAAAAAGCGTCTGTGAATTTGCACCAGTCAGCGGAAAGTTCGTTTCTGCAAGCATCTCTACCATTGTGCATTCTGCTCTCATTATCTGAAGCTGCAGGTCTTCTTCCTTCTTGTCAGTATCTTGTCTTATCCACCATGAAAGTAGATATTGTTACATTTTTAACTTCGCTCTTTTCACAACTACATGTTTCTCCTCACGATGAACAATGTCCCTGTGACCTGCTGGGAGACATTGATGTCACATCAACACCATCCGCAAAATGTGTCATGTCCTGTTCTTCTTGTTTCAACATAATTGAAATCACTATTGCAGACTTTCGGGAAGCTTTGGTATTTTTTTAGACTTAAATTCGACACTTGCGCCAGTACCGGCCATCAAAGTAGAAGGTCTCTTCAGCGGCATGTTTTCTTGAATCAAACATGGGGGAAACGGCAGGAAGTGGAAAATAGCAACATCAAAAACTTAGATCGCATGGTGAATGGGACAGACTTATATGTATATATAAAAGGCTTAGAAGAAGTTTAAAAACCATATTTTTGTTTCTCCTTTATAAAATATGGACAAATCAGATGGGTAAACATCCCTGTAAATGCGAGTTTCTTGATTTACCCTTTAATATCTTTTGCAAGAACATTAGCAGAGTAGAAAAGCAGCATTTCTGTCACGTCTCTGGCTCCTGCAAGTAGAAAACTGAATGAATATCATCCTGACCCACAGCAGTCTGCGCAATGAACATTGAAAGCTAAAGATACAAAGCCAAACAGTTTAATATTAATAATATCTTTGTTCAGGTCAAAAATGATATTGATACAGAAAGTCACAAATGCAGAAAACTCGGTCTTTATAAGTTCTATGGCTTATGAACAGAAGCTATACCACAATGAGAAAATTTGAACAGTTGAAACTACATGGAAAAACTTTTTTTGTTTGCTTGAACATATCAATCCACGCTAGCAGCGTATGACACATGTATCACTCCCACTCAGCACATTTATCTTTCAGTCCACACCGTTTAGCACTGCAAGAAGCAGGGGTGTGTAGCCAGTCTCTGCTTCTGAAACATTGATGTTAATGTGTGTCAGAATCTTGCAGATCTTGTGTCCTGTATCTAAGGTTTGCCCTGATCCATCCTGCTCCCTCTTCTTCATCGATGCACTTGTTAACAGCTTCTGTTTTGTCACATACAATGCATAATGGCATGAGAAAATGTTGAAAGCCTTCAGTTTAAATCAGCCACTATCTTGAAGTTTTTATGAAGGTCCGATAGTTAAATGGCAACATTATGATTATTCTATAAACTAAGCTTTTTTTGGATCAGTTCCTGAACTATATATATGGGGTGCAAATTGTACTTACATCAATTGTCTTTAAATATGTTACCTTGCTGATCAGAAAAATATTATTTTGATTAATATGACACTTAAGTGGGCTATATTTCGTATATCTGTTCCTTACAGTGGTCATGCTGATCATTTAATTAATTATGATGATGGGCATGGCCACGCCCACTTTACATATTACTACCTTAACTTTTCGAAGATCTTTTGACTTGACAGCTTTCAGAAGATCATTTTCTTTTCCCATTGCTCCCCTCAATTCTGGAAACTCTTGTCAGTCCTTAGAATTATGGTTCCCAATGACGCACCACAGTGTGTGACGGACCAGGAAGTTTATGATCTATGAATGATCTATTCTAAGCGTGGATCTATGATCAGATCGGATGATCGTGTATATACATAATATGACGATTTAAAATATATCATACATGTGCATTTCAATCATATTTTAAATTTCCACATAGCCTTAAACAAGTTTAAGTAAATATCTAGTAGCATTTTATACTTAGCAACTTTTAATTCTCTGTTAGTGTTTATTTTGTTTGTAGACCTCATGCAGTCTTATAAATATACATTTTTAAGTCATTGAATATTTTCGTTACTCTGTAATTCCCTGCCAATTGGTGCTGTGGGTACGTATATGGTATTACTGGTACTTATTTTTGCACTGTAAAGAGTATACACAAAACATATAGCGACTGTATACGGTTTGCGTTATCGGTTTATGCACTGCCTGCAGCAAGAGAATACGAACATTTCAGGAATCAAGGGCACATAACTGATAAAAACAAAGATTCCATTAATATTTTTAAATCGTACATACAAAAATATATTAGCATCTTGGTGGTATGTGTGCATAACTGTTAGGGGCCATATTGAAGAAAACATCCTTTAGTTTAGTCTGTAGGCAACAAGGTCGTCATAGCGAAAATATTTACAGCGGAGTGTGACAGCGTGAGTCAAAATGGCTGCCCCTAGCCAGATAGTAGTGACTGTATGTCTTGTATTGAACATTTGCAGTTCCATAGTGATTGTGTTACTGAACAAATGGATTTATACACACTATGCTTTTCCAAACATGACTCTGACGTGTATTCATTTCATCGTGACCACACTTGGATTGCTGATTTGCAAAAATTTAAACTTATTTCAGCCAAAGAGTCTCCCATTCATGCATATGCTACCTTTGGCTTTAACATTTTGTGGGTTCGTTGTTTTTACAAATCTGTCGCTGGAGAACAACACAGTGGGCACATACCAGCTGATAAAAACCATGACAACGCCTTGCATCATTTTTATACAAACGCAGTTTTATCAGAAAAGTTTTTCTTGGCGAGTAAAAGCGACTTTGGTGAGTGGTCTCAATCATATGACTTTGAAAATTAGTTGGCCCAGCACATTATAAAATTAAATACCAAAGTTGGCTACGCTTGTTACTGGTTCAGTGGTTGATATGTTTGTTTTAGGTGATCTTTTCAGGCACGAAATGCACTTTTCACATTCATATATAATCCTTGTCAAAATTAGTCGCTTGTGAATGTGATAATCATTGTGAATTTGATAATAATTATACTACAAATACAATATATTATTATCAAGTTCACATTATCGCATTCACAGGCAACATCAAAACACATTTTTTTTACAAGAGCTTGATGTTGATTTTACACTGCCCTTGCCCAATTGATTTATTTGTATTTTGTTGCTTTTAGTACATAGCATATATTTATACTCAGAAAATCAAAGAATTTTAAACTGCGTTATTTACACCAGATGTGTTGCCGACCTTGTACTAGTAGACCTAACTGAAGTACACGTTTATATTTCAGCAGTGTTATATTGGACATGGGCCATGTAGAAAATAGTTGTGATCAGTAGAGAAAGACCTGTAGGTATTGCTGACAGGAAGACTGTATAGGAGAGATAACATTTTGTATGTGTTTAGAGATGGAAGTGGTGTCTTTATATATATATATATAGTGTGTGTGCATGTGTGACTGATTGCAGAAACAACTCATCTCATTGTATTTTGTTGACTGCACTGTTATATTCCACTTTCAGATGCCCATCATCGTTGGTGTTTTCCTGAACTCATACTATGATGTCAAATTCAATGCTCTGGGCATTTTTTATGCCACAGCAGGGGTGCTGGTAACTTCAGTTTATCAAGTGGTATGATTCTACAATTCATATTGAATATATGATAGGATACCAAATGTGCACCATTTGTAATGACTGCATGACATTTAGGGGCAATTACATTGCAGAAGAGAAAGTTTATAACCACATTTTTATTATAGAACCTCTACAGCCTTTACAGAATTATTACTAAGCACCAAAAATCTCTCTGCACATTCCAGACGTCCCCAGAACTGGTGCATTAGAACATGGCAAAGAAGAATCGGGAATCACTTTGTTAAGAACCACCACCACCCCACCCCGGATTATAATGGCCTTTGAGGGTACCTGGGGGTCTGAGACTGTTAGAATTTTCATCTCATTCTGAAGGTGGCAGAAATCTTTGGGTCAAAAGTTGAGGGAAACTCTCCTTGTCTCAGTGTGCTATTTCCATGACCGTATATATTGTGAAGAGACAATAACAGTTACACTACAGCGAAGCCGGTGTAGAAGTGCATATTTTTTCTGAGGAATTATATTTTAAACTGAATAAGATTTTGGATTTTAAAAAATTTTAAAAATTATTCATGACTGTAAGGATATCCTAGAACTCTTGAAGTAGGAGTGAGACCTGTACCTGCTGTTGGTGTCATGGTGGCTGCCCATCATCCATCTTAATAAATGCAAGGTATGAAACTTATGCTGTTTTACTGTGTTCTTTCCTGCAGCTGGTAGGAGAGAAGCAACAGGAGCTTCAGGTCAACTCCATGCAGCTGCTCCACTACCAGGCTCCCTTGTCAGCATTTCTTTTGATCCTCATCATCCCATTCTTTGAGCCGCTGGATGCTTTTCATGGCGTGCTGGACAGCTGGCCACTAGAAACTGTTGTGAGTGCAATTTGGAGATGAAATGCCATCCTCCCTTTTCCTTCATCCACTCCTTTAGACAAACTTTATTACATCTATAGGTGCCAAAACATAGAAATGAAAAGCAGCGAATTAAAAAAAAGTAACCACTGTAAGTTTCTTGCTTGTGTGCAGAGCGATTTAATGTGTTGTCAAGCTCACCTGCCTGTAACAGTTTTAGAGAAGTCTTACCTTAAACTTTCAAACTCGAAGTGAGAGATTTTTACGATCCCGTTTATCAGTTATTTTTTTAACTCCCTAGTAACTAGTTGGACATAATTAAGCTACAGAAAGACATTTTAAAACATTGCCAATTTCTTTTCAGGTGATGGTGTTTCTGTCAGGTGTTGTTGCATTCACAGTGAACTTGTCAATATTTTGGATCATTGGTAATACATCCCCAGTCACGTATCCTTTCCCTCTGAAAAAAATTAAAAACAACTGGAAGGGGCAGGAGAAATCCATGCACACTTTGTTAAAGAATAAGCTGTTTTTGTTACTTTTGTATTCTGCTCTGTGTCATGTTGTGGTTGACAAAGTCTCATGCTCAAATTTCTGTAGGCGTAACAGCAAAAATGAGACAGTAGTCACCATTTACATGTAATCATTAATGTAACAAATAATTTGTATTATTATTATTATAGCAGTTTTGTTGTGGACTTATTGTAATTGTTCTTTCGAGATGCCCAGGTTCAGTCTGACATGAATATGTTGTGTGGTTTTGGAGGGATGTATTTTAAATTTGTTATTGTCCTTAACTACAACAAGATATAACATGGTTGGTCATCTTAAGTTCTGCTTGACCCTGTTAGGGGGATACTTTTTGTTTGGTGACCATCTCAACCTTCTTCAGGTTATGGGCATCTTCACAACACTTTCAGGTGTCCAAGATTTCCAACCTCCCCTACTGTGATAAGATTTATTACAATATTAAATGCACAAAATCCATCTTGCAGCACAATATCCATCTCTGTGATCCATGTCCTACTTAGTGTCATAGCTTGCATATAACATTTCTTGTGTTGTTATAGGTATGTTCAGGAATTGTCTCAGGGATTTTGGGTGGGTAGAGGGGTAAGTTCAGAAAGACATTAATTACCAAGGCAGTAAAGGAAAAAGTCAATTCATTTACATCTCTTATTTTGGGTAAATGGCAGCCTTGATTATTCTTTGCTTAATGTAGTAATGTAGTAATGCTTAAGTGTAACGTCCATAGTCTTTTGACTGTCTTGGCAGGGAGCAGGGTAGAGCGGAAGGGTGGGAGGGGGCCCAGAAAGGGAATAATTAGTAAATTACCAGGGGGAGAAAAAAGAAGAGTTCATAAATTTAAGTGTGTTGCTGACACATTTGCATAGTTGCTATGAGTTTATTGTTAACTACTGTGGTAAATAAGCTTTTTCTAGCATCAGAATTCATGCTTAATGCCAGCTGGTTGGGTACGTGTCTTAAACAGGTATTGTTGCCTACACCCACTTCAAAATAGAGGAGATGAAAACAAGGCAGTTGCCAGTGACACAGAATTCCAGAAGTTGATCATCGTGGGGAAGTAACTTCCATTCTACATCAGTACATGTGACTTGTTTTGTCAATTTTTAATGGGCTTATCTACACTGTGCATGTGGTGCATTTTGTAGGAGTTGGGGAAGGATGCAGTGGGCAAGTGGAAAAAACTGTCAGTGAGTGAAACATGGCATTTTGTATATTTTGTTTGGATTAATGGCAATGGTTGTTTACCTGTGCTTATTGTCAGAAAGACAGCACTGTACTAGAGAATTCATTTGGGCTACATATTCACGCTTGCATGCAGGTTCACTTTGTTAAGAATGGTGGTGATGCTCTGAACATAAATATATCCAATCAAGGTAATTAAAACTGTGTTCTCAAATATGCAGCAGGTTCTGTGAATTATGAACCCTTGAAAGAATGGAGATCTCAAAGTAGCCATTTGGGTTTGCACCAACCAGTTGTCAACAGTCAAACCCACCTTAAAATAATGGACAACTGTCTTATGTGGTTAACAGAACTCTTTTCATAGTAATTGCATTTTCAACCTTTTCATTTTGGACACCTTTATACATGTGCAGGCATGCATGCATGCACAGTTGAGTGCTTGCTCGTATGCACACACACACAACCGTCATTGTAACCATGGGTTACCTTCTGAACTATGGACAAATGAGTTCCACCATTTAGACTGCTACTAGAGCTGCCAAACAGTTCTATTAACACACCCCATTATTAAGAATGTCTTTCATAGAAGTTGAAATGGTGTGTTTATTTTATATAGTGGGCTCACACTATTTTTTAGATATGTCAATCAGAACACACACTAGATGAACAAAAGAGGAAAATGGTTATCTGTGTCAAGCAAGGAAAACTTACATGGACATGATAACTACATGACTACCTTTGTGGCATGCTTACTGTCATATAATGGACTTTCCAGATTTAACTTATGAGCTGTTGTTAATGTCAAGATCATCTTTTCCTTTCTGTCCTGCAGCTTGCTGTTCCTTTTTTTCATCAAGCAACATCATATTAGTCCCTGACCACTGTAACGTTTTGTGGGGTGGGCTGAAATTCTAGGGAAGAAATATGAGAAGCATACGCCTAGTGCAGACCTCACCTTACAATGTGTGATGTGTTACAACTCGTAGAACAATAATACAACTGAAGTACAGTTGAATA
>SMGT01013156.1:66932-82698 GCA_004794575.1 Lanistes nyassanus | reverse complement strand
AGATATAACCACAGAACAACTTACATAATACAACGCGTGAGACTACTTGCAGTGAATATATAATCCGAACAGGAACTGAATGTCGATTGAATGCAATTTCAACACACGAATAATCTTCACATTCGCTGCTCCCGTGGAGAAAGTTCACAGAAGAAGAGTTCACGTTGCAGAATCACAAGTCTGATCCGTGCAGCGTAGATTCGGGGAAACGAAGATGGAAAAAGTTCTAAACAGTCAGTAGATACAGCGACGCCTCCGACACAGATTTGCAGTAGATCGTGACACCTGGTTGGCGGGCAGACTTCCCGGACTGTTAGACAACGTAGAAAGAAAAGACAGGTTCGGTCACCTTGTAATGTCCTTGAACAACTGTCCACAGGACAAACGCCTTGCCCCTCGTAGATCCCTGATCTAAAGGAAGATCCAGACACAATTAGTGAAACGTTCACCAGGGTGAGCTTGAAAAAGCGCAGAAAAACTGGAGCCAATCAAAATACAGTCTTACGTAAAATATGCTAATCTCTGAAAACGTTGCAGTCTCCTGGAAGATCTTTACTGCCTATACCCTACCCCACTCCTCCCCTAAACCCCACCCTAACCCCTACCCCTAGCCCCCACCCTAACCCCACCCTTACCCTTACCCTAAACCCCCACTCCTCCCGAAACAGCCCCTCTCCCTCCCTCCCCCGCCACCGGAAAGACCTGGGAAATATAGCTCGCCATTTGATTGGCTCTGCTTTTTGCACATCCGAAATAGAGCTCGTCATTTGATTGGCTCCAGTGAAATAGAGCTTTTACGTGCTGGGGTTGCTCACTCGCAGTTTACTAGACTCCCATTGGCTAAAGGAGTCCGAATCTTACGTGTTTTGATGTTAAAGATGGCGTGTCGTACTTCTACCTTTACGTATTTTGTCTGCGTAACTCACGTTGTCAACTTTCTTGAATGAAAACACACAGTAACAGAACGAGATTCCCAACAGCGCTGGGAAAACCCTTCACATCGTAACAGTACCGTTTGAGTTATTTCTTTTTTATATACGTCATTATTGCAAACGTGAAATATAAGTAACTTAACTGGAGCTCCCGATAGTAAATGGAGGAGAATCTTAAGATGCTGCTGTAAAATGTAGAGCGTCCGGCATAATAAATCTTTCATTTAGCGTAAATTGGAGAGTTACATACTGGCAAAGAGTTACAAGCCTGGATAAATTTGTAGTGTGAGTTGCTCTCTTATTTGTTCCAGCACCGCCATCAGTTCCATTAATTGTTCCATTGAGTGACAAAACAGGAAGCCCGACGTATCCTTTCATGGAGGGTACAAATGGTACCCTGTATTGCAACAGCAATCAGACAGGTCGACCTGAAGCCACTTACACCTGGCCTGTTGCCGCCTCTGGTCACGTGTCTGGAAGTAACCTCACTTTCTATCATTCGAAGAGAGAAGACAATGGGAGACTGGTAAAGTGCAGGGCCAGCAACAGTTACACAGAGAACAGGCGGCCTGTTGATAACGCTACTTTTGTCCTGGAGGTCTACTGTGAGTTTATAGAATTTGTAGTTCGTTGCGTAAACATTTTATTGCTGTATTGTTCTTTATTATGTTGCTTACACTGAACACATTTATTGTGTTTTTTAATGCATATATGTCTGTGAAAAAGAGGGGTATTATATACGGATATACGTGTTTGGCTGGTAACTTTGTCTAATGCTAGAGTATATATGATGAGGGAAAGAGAAAAACGTCGAGTAATAAGCCAAGAGAACAGATACAGACTGAAAAAGAAAGCTTTTAGTAATACCAATAAAATGAAAATTTGTGAGTTAACCATGAACTATATTGAACATAAAAACATCCAAAACTTTCTGATGTTATGCTCAGTTTGAATAAGTGTTCATGTTTATGTCGAAAGCAATTTTGGTAAAAACAAATTAAGTCACCATAACAGAATCACAATCTTAAAAAATGTTGAATCTAATTTAGCTTTGAAGGTACTGCACAAGATCCGTCATGATCCTTCTGATACGATCTTCCACTTGTATACATTTTTATTAAAAAAATGGTTCATGTCTTAAACTTTAAAACGTTAATTGAACTAGTTTTTCCAGTTAAAGACCAGCTCCTTGTTTCAGCCGAATAGTAAAAAATTTAAAAAGAAAAACAAGTGACTGCCGCTTGGAGGATAAGCCCAAATTAAATGTAAAACAAGGGAACTGTACCAAGCTAGAAAGGGACAAAGACGAAGACAATCTACATGTTTCGGGGCACTACCCTTTCATCAGGACGACGACAAAACGAAAAGGAAAAAGACTTATCTGCAGTAGATGTGGCGCGTAAGCTGCATAGCATAGCAGCCTACGCGCCACATCTACTGCAGATAAGTCTTTTTCTTTTCGTTTTGTCGTCGTTTTTGTGTCGTCCTGATGAAGGGGTAGTGCCCCGAAACATGTAGATTGTCTTCGTCTTTGTCCCTTTCTAGCTTGGTATAGTTCCCTTGTTTTACAGTAAAAAAATTACAAAAGTAGAAAGTTTTAAAGCAATTACAAACTAAGCGTTTACTACTATTTTTGTCTTTTTTTTTACTACAGATAAACCACTGGTCACCTTCATACTTGTCTCTGATACAAACAACTGCTCAGAAGTGTCCAAGCAATTAGACCACACGCAGTGTGTTGTTGCTCAGGGGGAAATGGTTCATATCAACTGCACTGCTGACAGCAATCCTGCCCCAGCTTCATTTCGGTGGCTGAAGAAAAACAAAGATGTCTTTTATAACACCAGCGAGCTGCTGATCATGTCTGCTAACCACACCCTCCACAACGGTGACTACAACTGCACGGTGTTTACAAAACAAAAGCAAGGAGACAGCCGCCTGCCTCTGTCGTCATCAGCTATACTCACTGTTATTGTTGGATGTAAGTAGGTTACTAGTAAAGCACTAAAAATAAACCGCAGACCCCTTCCCCGTTTCCCCACACATATATCTCCCCTTCCCTTCAGTGCGAAATCACAGCGAGGTGGAAGCACTTTCCCCACAAAACAACAACAGCAGCAGCAGCAACAACAACAACAACATCAACAAAAACAACGTTGTAAGTAAAAAAATCAGTGTACGTGTGTTTGGGGATGTTTTAGTTTTATTATTATATAAGCAAATGAAAATATGCACGGAATTTAAAGGTTTTTTTTGCTGATTTCTACTGCATTTCTGTTTTTCGCTTTGTTCATGACAGACTCTCCTAGTGTGATGGTCTTCACCATAAACAGCACAGACAACTCAACTGAAAAGGTGATGGAGAATTCCCCTGTTGACTTGAAGTGTCTGTCGAATGGCAGACCCACTCCAAGTATGCGACTCATCAATGTCTCAAATCCTACTCGGGTTCTAAACCAGAGTCAGCCCACAGGCGACATCTCTGCTGAGGATCAGACGGGGGAAGTAAGCTTCAGAATAGATCAGGTGCCGTGCGAGTCTTCAGGAGTTTACAGATGTGAAGTGAACAACAGTTTGGGACACCAAAACCGAAGTATCACACTATTTGTCATGTGTAAGTAAGAGCTGATATCACTATTAGTTTGACTATTCAAGGGTTCAGACAACACAGTGGATTAGGAATTCTGTGAGTCATGAAACATTTAGTCATTTGGATGATGATATAACAACAAGTCCTTTGGAATTTATTCGTAGCTTAAGCTTGATTCATTAGGATAAATAGTAATTTAGCGATTTATTATTGTCTTTGCCATAACTTGTCTATGATTTCCTTCAATGGCAGGAGTATATGCTTGTAAATTATTTGTCGTTGATCTGAAACAAATCTGTATAACAAGATCCAGAATTTACTTAAATTTTCTGCTTGTTTATAATGAACTGCGTGTGTGTGGGTGAGTGAGTGAGAGAGTGTGTGTGTGTGTGTGGGTCAGCGAGCGCAATCGAATACATCTATTTCCGGTGGTTTTTTTCTGGCAAACGTAAAGGTGCTCCACGGAGAATCCATTCTGAAGGAAAGCCCCCCACCATCAATGTTACTGATGGGAAACGACAACTTAGCTTTGAAATGACGGCTTACCCAACCCCAACTGTAACGAATTTGACATTTCTTGGAGGAGACATAAATGGCAGTCATGGTGAATCTTCAGTAAAAGAAAACATTATTGAAGCTTCTTGTTCTGCCACCTCATTGGCTCCAGCAGCAGCAGTCTGCAGTATCAGTGTGTTTAATATCACGTCCAGTGAGGAAGGATACTACAAAGCTGTTTTCAGCAACACTTTGGGAGGCATTGCTTACAAGTTCTATGTAAAAGGTAATGCTAATTACTTTCAAAGCCACACATAGCCTAATTAAATGCATGTTGTATCAAGTCTGTCAGCTGTCATCTTAAGAACCTAACCACATAATCAGAATGGGGTTGTTTTTAAACTTTGATAATGCAAGCCTAGTCTTTTCAGTTTAAATTAGAATAATTAAATCTTTAAAGAATAAGTGAAAGGCAATTGAAGCTTTACTAAATCATCAGAAATGTCTTCATGGGGGTGATAGTTGAAATGAATTAAGACAAACGGGATGGGCGTTTTTACACTTCAGCTGTACTAAGAGAATGTGTCCTGCTGAGAGCTCGTTTGAATGGAGGAAAGATGATACAATGGGGTCGGAATGATGTTTCAAAAATAAAATAGTGCCTCGCAGCGCCGTGGTGCCGCACTCTTTATCATGCCACAGCCCCAAGCGTTGTCTACCGCATGTGGAACTGCTCTCAGACGACAGGATTTGTACAGCAATGCCATGAACGAGGCCCAAGGAGGCTGGGATCACCATGGGACGACAGATACTGCAAACGTACAAAGCCTTTGAGGACTGCAGCAAAGTTGAAGAACGACCAGTAGAACGCAGCCGGAACCAGGTTGTTGACTCAAACGATCGGAAGACGATTGCATACGCCTGGCCTTAAGTGCCGGGCAGCTGCCGTATGAATTCCCATGACCCGCCAGCAAAGGCAGGTTCGACTTTTGTAGGCTAAAGAGCTCTGGAGATGGACTCATGCGCATTGGATGCCTGTTGTCTTCACGGACGAGTCTCAACTTTGAATGGACTTTCTGGACTTTTTGGACAGAAGAAGGCGAGTATGAAGACCGTTAAATAATCGATGCTGCCAGCAGAATGTCGTCAAACACGATAACTATGAGGACTGATTGCTCAAGGTCTGGAGCGGCATCAGCGTGCAGGATAAAACCCACCTGAGGATCATCCAGAATGGGATAGTGACGGCAGTCCGTTATCGTGACGAGATCCTGCACCCCATCGTCAGTCACAAAGCTGGTTTGATCGGATTTGACTGTACTTGTACGGCCCTTTTCTACTTTATCTGGACACCCCCTCCCACCCCCGCTATGACCGCGCTGGAACCGCCATATCGGCTGCCATATTGATCGCCAATTTGACCAACATTTTGGTTCTTGTTCTCAGATACGGGTCTATATGTAATTCTCTTTTGCGTTTTGTTTTGTGTGTTTCCTTTTTTGTCTTTATTGTCCGGATGAAGGAGCATGGCTCCAAAACGTGGATAGTCCTAGCTTTTGTCATAACTTTGTACAGATAATCTGTTATTCTTACTGTTTTCACCCCAAGTAGCAGTCATTTGTACTGATATTTATTCGCCAGGAATGATAGTAATTAGGCACGCATACTTTGGATTCTGGGTTTATCCCGACTTTAACAAACAACACAGAGTATGACCCTTGCCTACTATAGCCCTTTTGCAACCAGAAAGTTCAGGTAAATTAAGTGACTGCGTTGAAAATTCCAGAAAAGTCATGTTCATACATTGTCAATACAGAAGAGAGACGTTTAAAGAAAGAAAAGAAGCCTGGAAGAAAGTCACATAAACATAAATGAGTAAAACAAGAAACAGTTAAAAATTAGGATTTGTCATATACTAAGCGTTGTGTGTGTGTGTGTGTCTGATGTATAGGGTGTGTGTGGGTGTTGGGTGGTGTGTGTGGTGTGTGCGTGTGGTGTGTGCGTGTGATGTATAGGGTGTGTGTGGGGTGGTGTGGGTGGTGGTGCGTGGTGTGTGTGTGTGTGTGTGTGTGTGTGTGTGTGTGTGTGTGTGTGTGATGTATAGGGGGTGTGGGGTGGTGTGGGTGGCGTGTGAGTGTGCATGTGGTGTGCATGGCGTGTGTGGTGCGCGCGTGACGAGTGTGTGATGAGTGTGATGTGTGCGTGTGGTGTGTGCATGTGGTGTGCATGGAATGTGTGATGTGTGCGCGATCAGTGTGATGTGTGTGTGATGTGTGTGATGTGTGCGTGTGGTGTGGTGTGTGTGGTGTGTGTGGTGGGTTGTGGGGGATGGGGTGGAATGTGGGGTGTGTGTGGTGTGCATGTGGTGTGGTGTGTATGTGGTGAGTGCGGTGTTTGTATGGTGTGTCTGTGGTGTGTGTGGTGCGCGTGTGGTGTGCATGTGTGTGGTGAGTGCGGTGTTTGTATGGTATGTCTGTGGTGTGTGTGGTGCGCGTGTGGTGTGCATGTGTGTGGTTTGTGCATGTGGTGTGTGCATGTGGTGGCAGGCGTGATGTGTGCGCATGGTGTGTGCGCGTGGTGTGCGTGTGGTGTGTGTGTGTGTGTGTTGTGTAGTGCTAGCATGTGGTGTGCGCGTGGTGTGCGCGTGTGTGTGGGTGTGTGTGTGGTGTGTGTGGTGCGCGTGTTTGCGTGGTGTGTTGTGTGTGTGTGTGTGTGTGTGTGTGTGTGTGTGTGTGTGTGTGTGTAAAAGAAGCTGATAGATCATTTAAACAATAATAGCTTTAAACGTAAAAGCATTCAAGATATTTTTATATAACATTTGCATAGAAAGAATATAAGTGCTTATAGATTTAATTTTTAAAAAATTCGTTATTGAATTACAGAAAAAGTGACAATTTGAAAATAATTTTTGTGTTGTGTGACAGCTGATCCTCAGACGAGTCCTCCACAACCTAACGTTTCTACGCAACCTCCCGTTGCTGCTATCGTTGGTGGAATTTTTGCTGTTTTAGTTTCAATTATTATTGTAACTGCTGCAGCCATTTTCGTAAGAAGGCGTCGAATTGGTAAGTGTTATTTAACACAATAAATAACTGCCCTCGAAATAAAATAGTGCAGATATTTCCCTTCTTTTAGAAAGCTAGAAGAACAGAATTGAATACTTAGAGCCTTTCGGGGGCTTTGTGTTCTTATATTTTCTGTTTATTAGATTTGTGGAATTCATTAATATGAAATTAGAAACCAACTAAAAATGAATAGCACAAGAAAGATATTCAAGTATGTTTTCTGGAGAAGCAGAAACCCAAGTGGTTAGAGCCATGGTCTCCAAACTAGAAGGGGTTTGTTCAATACCCATGTGCTGCATCACACCGCTATGGTTCAGAAAAGGTAAGGCAGTGAGGGAGACAAAATGGGCAGCGCCCATACTGTGCTGGCGTACAGAAGAGTTTTTTCATTCACTCTCACCCCTTACTACCTGAAAGGGATCATGGGAAAACCTTACCTTTTACCTCTGTAAATGATGTACCAACTTTTTGTGATAAAATTAAGAAGGCATTTTCTTATACAGTGTCGTCATAGGAGAAACAGTTAAGAGTCATTTCATGCCATCTTAGGCCCGAGACAGAAGAGATACGAGGGATGGAGATTTCGACAGTCTCTGTAAACCTGATCTGTCTTCTGCTGTTGCAAACCTGAGATGCTTTCCACTCCTTGTTATTGTCAAGCCAGCTTTTTCTTTGGCTTCTTTTCATTCTTCAACCTCCCTACGTTCCTTGCAAGATAGTCTTGGCAAATGTATTAATTATGACGTGTTGTGTGGCGGATGCAAGCTTTCTTTTCTTAATGGTGCCAAGGAGAGATTTCTGGGGACAAGCAGATCTTTCAACTTCTGTCACAACTTGGGAGATTTCTTTTTGCTCTGGACGGGTCGTCTCCTATTCTCGCTCTCACGACCACCGTCAAGAGCGTGACATATGCGTAGGTGGAACAATCACTGTATTACTAACGTTAATTAATATGATTTCTTAATCATATGGCCGAGCCCCCACCACCTACAGTCTCCCATAAAGAACAACAAAAGACCGTAATACAGTGAACACAAAAAAAAGAAGAATGTATTGTTGATAGAAACAGCGAGTATTTACAATCAAGACAATATATGCTACAACTCGTTACAACTCTAGGGCTCCCGCAATTTCCTTCTGTTTGAGCTAGGTCTACTATAACATCTAATACCAACCTACATCACCCGCCTCGCCATTAACCACAATGACAAACCACGTACCTTAATCCCGCCTTTGCATGCGAGAAAAAGAATGACCACGTGATACCCAACACTCACAGAACACAACACTCGTTCCCGAATGCTTCTTACAGTCCGCACGACAGTCTGTACGCTGGAGCGCTCCTTCTTTGGATATATTCCAGTAGATATCCTGAAGACCTCTCGAACACCTCCATGTAACAGCAGACTTCGATGCCGACGATCACACACGCCACAGAGGATATGACGTTTTCCAAAGGCTGACACACAGCCCCTTGAGCTCACCCCAAGAGCTCGGTTACAGACAGCCTCCTTGTAAGGCTGGACCTTCGCCCCCTGCTTCAGACGGTTGTCTTGTCCGCGGTCTTCGGTCTCCCTCCTTTACGTTCTGCAGTCCTCTCCCGCCCGGTCAGCGTTGAGGTTCCCACAGCAGAGGAGCACGTGCTAGAGTCTCACGCCAGCCTGGAAGGATCACACACCTTCGCAGAGTCCCTTGCGTTATGCAACTGGTCTACTCAAGCCACGTGCTGTCGCTGCTAGACTTCCACACGTCTAGCAGAACGAGACACCTCAAATTCTGCAGCTGAATCCTTCAGCCTTCAGCAGACTTGTACCACAAGACACGTACGTCTCACCACAGCAGCTCTTCTTCACAGGAGTTCAGGCTAACAATGCCCTCACTGTAGATTTCGCTGAAGATGTCCTCTCACAGGATACTTGGGCGTAAGACGTCCTCTCACAGGATGTTTTGGGCAGAAGATGCCCTCTCACAGGATGTTGGGCAGTAGATGCCCTCTCGCAGGATGTTTTGGGCAGAAGATAATTCGACTGTCTAAACCAGTCCTTTTATCTTCAACTTTCGTCCATAGATTCTTTCATTCACACGCACGTGGTCAACAAGGCGGTTACATGTATCAACCAATCAGGCCAGAGACAGTAGAAGCCACACCCCGTGTCAACTAGTAGAACACGCCCCTAAGTGGACACCTAGGGTGGACACAACTACCCCCTCCCCTTCCTGGTCGTTTACACCTATCGCTACATCAAAGCCCTTGATGCTCAATACTACGCGTCACTGGTTCCTCCAGCTACGTAATCTTCCCCTGAACAAACTAAAGCACACCTGGTCAGCCTGACACCTGAACTAGTCGCTCCCCAGCTGTCCCTGGGTAAGTAACACCTTGCCCCTTGCTTCTAGGGCCAGCACCCCCGATCATAAGTGTGAACAGGGACCGAACCTTGGCTGGTGATGACGTGAGCGGCTAGATGGCGGCTTGAACAAGGAATAATAGACCTTAATTAGGGCCTGAGAGTCGAGGATGGATCACACGTAGAATCTATGGTGCAATCTCCTTGACCCACCAGACCCCAACACGTGACAACTTCGTTGCATACACAGACGTTTGTTTCGTGTTCCGTCGACGAGACTCTTAGTAGCTCGAGGCAGCAATTGGATTTATAGGCTTTGATCTTGCTTTATTACTCAGCTATCAATGTCCAGCTTTCACAGCAATAGAGCAGAGGGTAAACAGGGCTCTGTAAAACTTGATTTTGGTGGGGTAAATGATGTTGCTCTATCTCTATTTTTATCTCTATCATTTGTTGAAATTTAAAAGTGCTGCTTTGGAAAGGGATAGCCTGATCTTTAATTCTGTAGTTTATCTTCTGTCTCAAGTTCAAGTAGAGCCAAGATACTTGAAATGTCCTCCTTCCTCCAGTTTGCTTTTATTCCTTGTATGTGTAATATCTCTGTGGATTTTGGCTTTTCTGTTTACAGTCACTATGCTTTTCTCATGGCTCATACCCATTCATGCTCGCGCTCCTTCTGCTCGTTTAAAAATAGCTTCACTTTCTTACAGGTAAAGGTGTACAACACAGGTCAAGGCAAGTATCCCCCACCATCCCCACTTCCACCCCTAACTTGGTGGTGTTTGGAAAGTTTTATGTATGAAGTGCTGACTAGCATCTAAACCATTCAGTATTTAAATTGAGAGACGTTTCGAGTTTTTCTTCCTTTGGATAATTTTCTTCAAAAACAAGCTGTTTTTAATGTTTAAATTAATAAAATAAGGTTCTTGTGCCATATAATTTATTTATCGTGTAAAGGACAAATTTGTATCTGCTTTAGTTGTAAGTAATATGTATGCCTCTAGTAATTGCTAGATCTGCTTGCAAGAAATCAGCTTAATTTTTTCATATTATTGAAATTTATTCATATTACTATAACTTCAGGACCAAAGAGGACCCCCCAAAAAAGCAACACAAGAATGCAGATGGTGAGTAGAAAATGTAAATTTTTTATTGTTGTTGTGGACGAGGAGTCATTTGCAGTCCTGTAAATAAGCTGGGTACCTTCACACCTAAAGTGTGAAGGTTGTTGCATTGATCAGCACTCTTACAGGCTACACAAGACAAACCCGACAGCCAGCTTTTGCATTAACAAGCTTTATTTATTTTAGTGTTCATCAACTATTTTTGACATTATGAAATGCAGCTTTAGACATGCTGTATGTTTTAGAAAATAATAATGGTAATAAAAATAAATATTGATTTTAAACGCGAGAACACATTTCGTGCACACTTCGCGTGGACGAGGCACACAGACACTCTAATGAAAAACAACTAACACACAGATTCAATTCGATTTCTTTATTGTCATAAGACCATTGTTCTTTAAAAAGGGGGATATAACTAGAAAAATTTTGCATAACTAGATTGCATACGCATCCATTCAACTTCCTATTCAAACGCATCCATTTAACTTCCTATTCAAACGCATCCATTTAACTTCACATTCAAAGCAAAATTTAGATGTGGTAAGTAGAACGACCGAACAAGTTACGTGATTGGTACACTGTGACTTGGCGGGCCGTACCTTAACTTATTGGACTCGACTTCTCAGAATTACTGGACAAACTTTTATGGTGATCTCGTAAAATGTAGATTTAATTGAGCAATCGTCACCAAAACCTTTACTGCAACAGGCCAATGGTTTCTACACCAGAGGATGACGACGCTATGAAATAATGTGAATAACTAGAGAAATCTACCGAGGGAAAAGATTCTCATACTCTGACACGTTCGCTCAGTCTCACACAGGCAAAACACTACTAGCTCAAGAGCCCCCACCCTCGTAAAACACACAACTGTAGCGAACTGTTATTCAACATATATTTCAAACACTAACTGGCTCGACAACATCAAATATATCTACAGATTATTTACAGAGAATCAACGTGCTCGTGTCTAGGGTAAGACGCTGCCTGATTACGTCATACCACGTGGTATCAGACAAAGAAGATAATCAAACTCCAGAGGGAGAATCAAATTGCAAAACGGCCTATGATCCCGCTCAATACACAAATACAGTAAGTGACCGACAATAGAGCTCCTACTCTTGTCACTACTGGAACAACAATTTCTGCGATACACAGCTCTAAAGCTATACAGATTGAATCAATAAGTGATCAACGACAGAGCACCTACTCTTGTCACTACTAATACTCCTGCTTTACTGCAATACACAGCTCGAAAGCTATTCAACGACCAACTATGAAGCTAACACACTTCCACGAACCCCACTTCACTCTATACCCTCTTAGCGTACTTGCCCGGCAACTAACTTGTGACGTCTCCTGTCTCTGACAGGATAAAACCACCTATCTTAAATAAACGCGAGTCCCAGACTCTAAGATAATCTGTGGCAAGAGCAGTCCTACAAGGCACAACAACAGACACTTACTACTTTGTCTAGTAGTCGGCAGAATACACCCCGGGTACCTGCGTGAGATGCTGGAGTCCTTTGCTCTTTTTCACGTCTTTGGCTAATATGGCGAGGGGTCGAAGTCCGTGGGTCTACACGTGTCTGCTTTCACTAGGTCTCACTACCTTAACTCTCTCTCCATGTCCTGTCTATGTGTGTCTCTCTCTAATCGCGTTTTTGCCTCCTTAAGTAGTAGGCGTTCTGATGCATTAACCTTGAGTAAACCGGTTCTGGTCAGACTAGGTGGAGCAGGGCAGCTGCCATGACCAATGGCGTATCACTCACCTATCTAAGCATGAAGAAAAGGGGAGGAGCTAGCTGGCTAAGCTAAGAGTGACAGATGATATCCTAGGAGTGACATGTGACATACACCAGTGCCTTGAAACAGTCATGATGATAACCTGTATATACCTGTATATGTGCTGGTTATACGACAGGCCATTCATGATCAACTGAATGAAAAAGCTTTCGTCTTGACGATGAGCTCTGTCTTCTGTCCAGTGCCAAGTGGATACATCTAGCTAGATTAACCATTTCTCTAGTATTCTCAGATTGTAAATTCAGGATAGCTGACTTCATGTTGGGTTGTTAAAATGGCGTTGATGTATAAATTTAGTCATGAAATGCCTGACACTCCAAAATAAAGTGACATTCACTCTCCAACTCAAGTCCACATGCATCACACACTACATCCTCTCCGTCTTCCATAGAGTACCATGCTTTTTGATTCTTAAATTGGGAGACACGTAACCGGAATCTTAGACAGTTTCTGAGTCTTGGGTTTAAAATATAGGAAAGGTACTTCTCTGTACTCAGTTCAGATTTAAATGTTAGACACCATCCGTATTTATCGCTTGCTTCGCGTGCCATTGCTGTGCATTTGTGGCTACAAGCCTATCCTTCACTTCAGACAAGAAAATCTTATCGTTGCCAACTCCCTGGTTTTCCCAAACGATCCCAAACCCATTTTTGAATAAAAAGGTTTTTTTTTTTTACCTTGGTAGCCCAGTTACATCTCCCCTGGCCATCTAACATTAAGAGGATTTCATATGCTTGACGGCATATTCTACTTGTTGGTAATCGAGTTAACCTTAACCAGTATCTAATACACTTCACCATCGCACATAATGATACTGGGTACTAGAAATATGTTAAAGTCAGAACCATGTTATTTACACATAGTTTTCATAATTTCAGCCACTCCTATCCTGCCTTTCTTACAGAAGTCTAGGACTGCCTGAGGTAGGCTTAGTTTTGTAGTGAACACCATACCTAGATAACTAGAAATTTGCAACATGAATTGTCTCCCCTTCGTACACCCATTTCTCATCCACTGATAAGTGCCCACCTTTTCTAAAGACCATGACATTTGTTTTACTGAGGTTTACTTCTAGTGCAAGTCTGTCCGCCTCTTTATTCAGACAGTTCAGCTGGTTCTTTAGGCCAGCAGGGGTCATAGAGAGTAAAACGACATAATCAGCAAAAAGCAGTAGAAAAAGTTCAATGGCACCGGGGATAAGTTGAACACCATGCCTACCGCATTCAGATATTTCTAGAGCAAACTCATTAATAAGGAAGGAGAAGATCATGGGACTTAGAAGGCCACCTTGTTTGACTCCCATAGGGCACGGGAAATATTCGGACACGTCTCCTTTGTCTCTAACGCTAGCTAACACCGACTGGTAAATACTTTTCAATGCAGACATCATTTTGCCGTTTACTCCGGTCTTCCGGAAGACAGACCACAAGATGTTTCTATTTACCGAGTCGAAGGCTTTCTTAAAGTCTATAAAAGCTACGTACAATCTGGAGTTTCTTTCTAAGAATCTTTCAACTAAGGCATATAGAGTAAATATGTGATCGACAGTACTATATCCAGCTCTGAATCGCGCCTGTTGTTCCATTATCTTATTGTGTTCTTCAGCCCATGTAGTTAGTCTCTTATTCAGTATGTGGGTATAAATCTTGCTGACAATGCTTGTCAAAGCAATCTCTCTATAGCTATCTGACGTATTTGGATCACCTTTCTTGTAAATAAGGACTATGGCTGATCTTGCCCATTCGAGTGGGAGTGTTTCTTGATCAAAGATTGCATTAAACAAGTTCACTAAAAAATCGATAACAGCTGTGTTGCAGTTTTTTAGCATCTCAGGATCCGATCGGGGCCTGCGCTCTTCCCATTTTTAAGATGTGATATGGCATCCTCAACCTCCTGTTTAGTGATCATACTATCATCACAGGGTGGGGACTCCGGAGAATTTGCTGGGATATCACTATCCCTTTGCACCGTAGCGTCAACGACATTACAAATAGAAGAAAAGTGAGCATGCCACTGATCAATGGAAATGTCATTCTTTATAACAGACCGCCTTGAGGCTGAACGTATTATGCTCCACAAGCTTTGGGGATTCTTGCAAGATTGAAGCAGAGAGTCCAACAGAATTTTTCATGATTAAACTTCTTCCTTTCGATTAGCTGCCTGTAGATTTTACGTTCATTTACATAAGCTTCCTTATCCACTGTGTTATCTGCACGTTTAAACTTTCTTAACAGCTTTTGAACATTCTTCTTAGCAGCACATTCTCTGTCAAACCATGTATTTCTGGGCTATGAACTCATCCCAGCAGGCCTAACCATGCGTTCGGCCGCATCGAGGAAAGCTTTATTAAAGGTATCTACAGCAACCCCAATATCAGTGGCTATAGCGCTTTGAGCTTGCTGGATACGTGAGCGAAAGTCCTTGGATTCAACTTTAGCTTTGAACAGAGAGACTAAAGTCTCGTTCCATAAAATACGTCTTTGAGATTTACCTTCCCGCTTCCTGTCGTCTTCGTCAGCACTGTCACCTATTGATAACGTAACAGGCAAATGCCAAGAATTTATTCTGTCACAAACTTGTAGGTTGACGTTGCAGGCCAGTAATCGTTCTGAGACAATGAAATAATCTATGACACTGTTTCCTGCTGGCGAGATAAAGGTAAACTCGCTGTTATGGTCACAACGACTAAAACCGTTCAGTATAACACAGTCTAAAGCCTGACAAAGAGCGAGAAGTGTATGGCGAAAGTATTTGTAGTGTTATCTTTTGAATTCCGACTTTAAGCTGACATATAATTCTCGTCATGTCTATCATAGCATTGCATAACATGAGACAAATTACTTAGCATTGACTGGTCGATACCCGTTATAGCATTCAAGTCGCCACACACTATGTGATAGTACTGTTCATCGCCTATTGCGTCTAAGATATTTTCTTATAATTTAACGATCCCATCTGTAGTATGGTGAATCTCGCGGAGGCCCATACCATCCCACATAAATCACTTCTTTGTCAGTATGAAACAACTGTTTACTACACAGTAATACTATGGTATTATCGCCTACAACTTTTATCTGTCTTACTAGGCTAGCCAGTCTATTGTGGATCATAACCATAACGCCACGTGAGGGCCTGCCTTGGTTAGATAACTTCGCAGCAGGGGTGATAAATTTAGTAAAAGTGGTAAAAATGCCATCAAAGTCAAAATTCCAACTTATGTGAGTTTCGGTGAGACATATGAGGTCATAGGAAGAAACAAATTGTAAGAAAGAACCATCACAAAGTTTTGATCAGAGACCATCCACATTGTAAGTTAACAGTTTTACCAAAGGCGAATGGCCTGCTCTGTCCTATGGTTTATATGTTCTGGACCTGGTGGCACGTCGCTCTTGCTGCGGGGGGG